>PVJA010050023.1:0-13484 GCA_004027025.1 Myocastor coypus | reverse complement strand
TTTCTTTCTTTCTTTTTTCTATGCAACATTAATAGGGAGGTGGGTCATGCCCACACACTGCACTCTATAGAATGATTGTGAGGACAATATGCAATATGTCAACTTTCAAAGAAAAAAAGGGGGAAAAGAAAAAAAAAGTAATGTGGATTTAGAAAGGTTAATGTTTAAATGTTTGATCAATCTTATATACCTATATGTATTAATCTAAACTGATCCGATGATGAAAATATGTAATATAACCATTGTTAAATTTAAATAAAAGAATTGAAAAATAAATAAATAAAAATAAAAATAAGAAAGATTCTATCTATAAACAGTTCACAAGACACCAGAAATCCTGGGTATGATCCCCCCACATAGCAGGGTTGGAGGGGAAACACCACCAGATGTGGGTAAGTCAGGAGCACTGACTGCATGCGCTTTCAGTGGTGTATTCACCACTCACACACAGGAACCAGAGCTGTAGTAGTGAGGCTTAATAGCTGAGAAGCAAAGAGTGAAGTGAGAAACAAAAGCTAAGGGAGGCAAGAAGCAAGAGGGCTATTTTGTTTGGGAAGAAACCTGGGACTCATGGGATAGCTAAGGGGTGGAAGAGATTTGGAAGTTGGAAGTGCTTGGGAGCAGATGCCAGGAAGCACACAGAGCAGAAGCAGTCTGTGCTCCCACTGGCTCATGGGCCCTTGAAGGGCAGTTTTGGAGAGGCTCAGTGACACTCGAGCTATACAGCTACAGTGAAGGTAAGTGATGAGCCTCACCCAGAATCTACACACTCGGCAACATATGACACTGAAGCAGGAGAAAGGACAGCTACCCAACCACAGGCCACTGCCACTGAGACAAGGCTTTGCCACCTGTGCCTGCTCTAAGCTATGTGGCTTAGAGAGACAGTGTCACTTCTACATGACTTTCCACTTTCCAGGCCTACTCTACAGAGCTACCCAAGGTCATACTGTATAGACACACAGCGCCAGAAGCAGAAGGGGATCTGGACAGCCTAGCTACACTACAATGTCTGCTATATGTCATGTGTCCGACAGAACTGGGTTGGGATTGAAAAATATTTTGCCTCGCTATGAGCCTGTAAAAATTGAGATATGCCAACTACCAGTAGAGGGCACAGTATATAGAGGACTTGCTGCCCAGTGGTCCAAAGAGAAGGAAAGTGCACTAAGTACCACTGAAACACTCTAAGGAAATCTAACTCCTGAAACCCTAGGAATTTTTCTTTCAGGAAGGGCTAGGGATTGAACTCAGTCCTCTACCACTTGAAGAGTTAGCTAAGTTACTATGGTTAAGTAAAATAATAGCAGCGATAGAGAAATAAATCAACAGACTAAAGCACAGAACATCCAAGTAGATAAAAAACCTAAGAATGAGAAATAAAGCTTTTTAATAATTAGAAAAAAAGGGAAAGAATAACATTAAGCGAAAGATATGGAATAGAAAAATACCTTTATGTACCAATCATAAAGACCAAAAAATGCCAGGCCCAGTGGCACATGCCTATAATGGCAGCACTTTGGAGGTTGAGGCATGAAGATCACTATTAGTTCAAAGCCAGCTTGAACTATATAGCAAGTCAAAACAATAATAAAAAGGGCAAGTCATGATATCTCTTACCATAACTTGAAAAAAAATTAATAATGTAACATACAAAACCCCAATAAATTATATATTTTAAACGGCTCAACTGTAAATATTTTAATTATACCTCAAAAAGACCATTAAAAAACAAATCTGGGGCTGAGAGTGTAGCTCAGTGATAAGAGTATGTGATTGTAATTAGTGTATACAGTGCTCTGGGCTCCATCTCTAGCAGCACAAAAAGATAAAACAAAAAACTTGTTGTAGCCAAAAGCATCATGAACAAAACACACCACAGACAGGCAGAAAGCAAGTACAACATATCTAACAAGGCAAGTCTTAATGCCAAATTTTATTTAAAGGGGTAATATGGAGGGTATATAATGCCCATATTTTTTCAGCAGTTATTTCTATTTCTGAATTATTCAATTTTAAGTTTTGTTATGTTAAGTAATGCATACTTAATAAGGAAATAAAGTATCGGAAAAATATTAAATTTTTAACACATAATGAGTGTGTAGAATAAACATCAATGTTTTCAACATTAACTGTTTATCTGCTTACAGGATCTAAAAACTGAGCTAGAGATATAGTTCAGTGGTACAGAGCTTGCCAGGTAATCACAAGGCCCAGAGTTTGATTCTTGGTAACAACAACAACAACAACAACAACAAAAAAAAAAAAACTAAAAATAATAGCAGAAATAAATTCCCTTGTGAACTATAATGAAAACACAAACAAAACTCTACTACAGAGATAACCGTTGCTTCAATTATCACAGGTTTAAGGTAGTTTTCACACAAGATAATAGCATATTGCATACACAAGTCTCACAGTGGCAACATGTGTACTTAGCTTTCTTTTCCTGTTTGGCAGGCCATACTTTCACCTTCTTACCTTCCTATTTTGACAGGAGCTTCCTATTATATGATGTGCACTTAGTAGGAAAATGAAATAGCAATAAAACATCACCAGCACTTAGGAGGCTGAGGCAGGAAGATCAGCGCAAGTTCAAGACCAGCCTGGGTTACAAAAGTGAGTGCAAGGCCAGCCTGAACTGCATGAGACCCTGTCTCAAAAAGACAAAAAAAAAGTATCCCTGAAAACTCTTGGGCTGGCAAGATGGTTCAGCGGTCTAAAGCACCTGCTTAGCAAAGCTTAGGCAACTGCAGGGACTGAGGTTCGATTCCTGGCAACACATGCTGCGCCAGCCCCACTCTAGGGGAGGCTGAGCCAGCCATAATGCAATAAATAAATAAATAAATAAATAAATAAATAAATAAATAAATAAGTGATCTGGAGGGCCAAACATACAGGCTTTTTCCAGTTTCTTTTCTTTTCCCCTCCCTGCTTCAATTGCCATCTCTTTTTCACAAGTTCCTTTTTTTTTCCCCTCAGTCTTTTATTTATTTGGCACAGGGTGATGCTATGTGACTGGCACCTGGGTCTTTGCATTTTCCAGGCAGGTGCTTAGACTGCTGAGCTATCTTCCTAGTCCTCAAAGTTTCTTTTTCCTTGTTGCTCATTTTATTTTATTTTTTGTCTTTTTGAGACAGGGTCTTGCTGTGCAGTTCAGGCTGGCCTTGAGCTCACTTTTGTAGCCCAGGCTGGTCTCGAACTCTCACCGATCCTCCCGCCTCAGCCTCCCGAGTGCTGGGATTACAGGCGTGTGCCATCATGCCCGGCTGTTGTTGCTCATTTTAGTCTATATTCATGTTGACGCTCTCTCAGTTGTCTGACTGGAGGTTTGTGACTCTACATTCACATTTAAATCTAGCACTAGGTTGACTGGAAGCTCTTGGCAAAATAGCAGTGATCAGAGCAGAATGTATGTACTGCAGGCGTCTGTACATACTGATAAAGAGGGAGGATTCCAGACTCATCTCAAAAGTCTTTTCTGCAGTTACCTTTTCCAAACATTAGTCCCCTGAACTCAGCCTGCCAGGAGTAATTCTGCCCACTGAGTGGGCAGCAGTTTGGGGCACGGATTTTCAGGAAAGCAACTTACCACCTTTCCTTGTTTTCACTAAGTCTGGGGCTACCCTAAGCAAGTTGCTCTAGAAAATCAGTTTTGCTTCTATTCACAGGTCAAGGAAAAGTAATCATTTGTATATACTCACAGGTAACTGAGGAGTCTCCTTGAAGTCCTGCTTTCAGTTCCACTATTCCACCTTCCAAAGCATCTTAGTAGGTCTAATTTCTGAGCCTTTCTGGTGCTGGGGAAGGTGAATTGGCTTTCTTTCCTTCTTGCAGTACTGCAATCTACTGATAGGAAGACTTTAAGTTCCTGTTTTGCTAAAACAATTTTCCTATTTCCTTTATTTTCTCTTTCAAAAACACATTAACATCTTTTAGTTCTTAACTCCTCTCCTACTCTTTGCCGTGGTGTATTTATACCTTTTAAATTCTTTTGTAGTACTTTATTAACCATTTGAGGAAGAAGTGAAGATAAACATATCAATCTACCACTTTTACTTTTAGTCAGTATTTAGGTATCAATTCTCAACCCTACTGGTGGCTCACTAATCATTACTAATGCAGTTCTGGTTACCAAGGGTTGTGTTTTTATGTCCACAAAACAAAGAAATCCAAAGAAAGAGAACGGTAGATTTTTCTGGGGCAAATAGATAAGAAATACAACAGAATGGAACACAATAAAAGTGTGGAGCACTTTTAAGTTTCAATACTTTAAAATTGAGCAGATAATGCAGATACAACTACAACTATGTCATTTGAATATCACCAGCAGTTACTCCTAGAATAACTGTTAGTATGAACCTGAGCATAGTGTTTCACACAGTGGCAGTCTGGGGCCTTGCAGCTACCATACACACCGTTCTTGAACAACTCCAGAGTAAGCTGCAGCATTCAGTGTTTTTCGAATGAAGTCACAGATGTGAGAGGTCTCCCCTGGGCATCGAGGGAATCCAAAAACACCTATGGTGGGAAAAGATAAGTACTCATCCATTGTTAATCAGACATCAAATATCTGTTGGGATAAAGGTGCTGCGACAAAAATGGGCAAGACCAAGACTCTAATTCTAATCTCTTCCAGTTCTTGGCAAAGCACCAAAATCTAATAATGTAACACACTTCCTCCTGTGCTCTTGCTGCTGCTATCTGTGGCTGGAGGTTCTGCCCTTGGACAGTGCCCATTCTACACGACAGCATGTGGTTGCCTCTCTTCCTCTCATGGGCCTTGGCTTAAGAAAGTAAGAGATGTCTAACCTCTTCCATGCAGTCCACATCCTTTATCCTATCCTCACCCTGGTGGACAGATGTGGGGGTGCATTTCTACAGTCCCAGCACTCAGTAGGGTAGGCTGAGGCAGAAGGCCAGCCTCAAGATCTTAAAAACAACAAAACAAAACAAAACAAACAAAAAGAAAGCACTCATAAGCCGGGCGTGGTGGCACACGCCTGTAATCCCAGCACTCGGGAGGCTGAGGCAGGAGGATTGGTGCGAGTTCGAGACCAGCCTGGGCTACAAAAGTGAGCTCAGGACCAGCCTCAACTGCATAGCGAGACCCTGTCTCAAAAAGACAAAAAAAAAAAAAAAAAAAGAAAAGAAAGCACTCATAAACATGGGTCTGCTTCTTGACTCTTGACAAATTATTGTGAAATGAATAATAATCTGTTCTTAACCAACATAATAATTCTTCTTTTATAAAGTACTTTCTTGTTATTTCAATTCAGTCCCTGAAAAAATTCCATAAGATGGGCCATATTTTAGTTTCTCCCATTTGTGAAAAGGATCTAAGATTTACTGCCTCCTTGTGAGTGAGTTAACTGGGTAAATACAGGTTTCCTGACATAAATCTGCTAACACTTACAAAATCAAGATGGTAGAGAAAAAAGTCTGTCCAAAGCACGTATCCTTTCCCCCAAAATGCATGATTCAGGCTAAACAGAAAACCTGGTACTTTTCCAAGGTCTTTATTATAAAATTTATAGAAAAAAATTTTACACATAATTTTCTGTCTATAGCTAAATTTAACAGCACAACACCACTGTCAGAAAACAAGGGAAACCATTACATCTTCCTAAGTCTGCTACTGCCCTTGTGCTGCAGTTGCAACCATTGATCCTCAGTGAGAGCTTTGAATTAGCAATGATTGCACCTCTGCTAAACCTTGCTGGTTAAGGTACTGCTACTATTCAAAGCTGACTTCCTTGAAATCCTACCCATTAAACTAGAGAAGAGACAGCAACTTATTGACTCCCCTGACACTAGAGGGCTCTGGGAGGCTGTGTCTCTCCTGTGTCACCATCAAGCTGGCTTTAAAGTATGGTTGACCTAAGAGCAAATAGAGCTACTATACTATTACAAGTCAAAGTGGTCATGCATGTGGCTAGGTGTGGTAGCACACACCTGTAATCCCTGTACTTGGGAGGCTGAGGCAAGAGATTCACTGTGTATTTAAAGCCAGCCTGGGCTGCATAATGAACTCAAGGTCAGCCTGCCTTACATTGCAAGACTCTGCCACAAACAAACGAACAAATAATGTGGCCACGTAGGTTGGCACAGGAAAAGAGGAGGTATGGGGGCCAAAGTTACCTTGATGCTGTGCCCCAAATGTGATCAGACTGATCATGGGAGGTGATGGGCATCTCTGAACCACTGCTCTCCTGGAGAAATTAAATGGGTTTATCAGCTGTTAGATGAAAATGTGTCATCCAGAATCAGCTCCACAGATTAAGCTACATAATATAATGCAGTTCCCCAAAGTCACAGAGGAAGTTCTGGGATTTTCATCTGCTATGGTCAAACACAAATTTCATTTTTCACAGAAAATAAATTCAGCTCCACAAAGCTTCTTAGATGGGGATATTTTAGGATTATTTCCTTTTTGAGACAAGGGAAGATCCCAAGAGTTCAAAGCAGTGGCCAGGCATAGTGGCACATGCTTATAATCTCAGCTACTGGGGACTAGGGAAGCTGAGAAAGGAGGACCACGAGTGTCAAACTGGCCTGGGTGATTCAGACAAGGACTGTGGATCAGTAGTAGAGCTCACTTGCCTAATGTATAAGGCCCTATATTTGACTCCCAGTACTGCCAAAAAATAAAGACAGAACATAGAACAGTGAATTAATTCTGGTACTTACAGAAATTGGCCTCCCTGGGAGAATCCCATAGCGTTGTAGCCTTGCTGTAGTTTAGGATCATTGGCAAGAATCTCACATGCTATCCTTACTTGGGTGTTGACATTCAAGAAGAAGCTGTTCTCCATGTCCTACAAAAGAAGCCATAGAGAAGTGAAAGATGGGACTAAAAACAACCACTGATATCTCCCTTAGAAGTGAGCTCATCAGCCGGGCGTGGTGGCGCACGCCTGTAATCCCAGCACTCGGGAGGCTGAGGCAGGAGGATCGATGTGAGTTCGAGACCAGCCTGGGCTACAAAAGTGAGCTTAAGGCCAGCCTGAACTGCATAGTGAGACCCTGTCTCAAAAAGCAAAAAAAAAAAAGTGAGCTCATGCAGGCTGACATCCACATGCACTAGAAGGAAGAGAAGGTCCAGGTCCACTGATTCATTTGCTACTAGAATGCAAAGCTGAAGCATCCTGATAGTACATTCTCTGAAATAGCAAGGGAGCCTGCTAATGAACAGAGTTGCTAAGTTCTTACCTCTTTGATGTTCTTCCCAATCTCTAAGGACAAGACATAAATTCCAGGTATTTTCTCTTCAACCATTTTTTTAATAGCACCCATACTGAGGGGATTACAGCAGCTGTCTCCTAACCAATAAAAACAATGAAGGAAATTCATTCATTGAAATAACATTATTCTTTCATGTATCTTAAAGGACGTTATCAAAAATGTAAGAAGATAACAAAGAATGGGTGAAGATATTGGCAAGACATGTATCTTAGTTAAACAACCAGGATACATATGGCATCTATGGTAGTGTAGTAGATGACAGCTGTAATTCCTACACTCAGGAAGCTGAGGCAGGAGGATCACGAAAACTGGAGGCCAGCCTGGACTACACAGTAAGTTCAAGTTCAGCTTGAATTATATTGTGAAACCCTGGCTCAAAAAACAAAAACACCCAAAATTTGGATAGAAATGTGAAAAATTATGTCAAGTGCAATAAACCCCAAGCAAAAAGTAGGCCACAAGTTATCAGGAAGCAGTAGGAGGTGGAATGAAATAATGTACATGATTTTTTTTTTTTCTGGGGTTTTGAGGAACTCTGAAATGAGAGGGAAGTAATGGTTGAACAAAACTGAGAATATACTATAGTAATATAAGACAAGCCCAACTGATATCGCAAAGAGCAGGAAACAAGAAACAGAGCCCATGGAGGGCTGCTGTCCGTTACAGGTCCCCACAAACTGGGATTTACAACTGCAGATAGCAGCTTCTCTTGCTGGGTGCCCTGTTTGTTGACCTCTTGCTTGGGATGCTAATGGCTGTCTCCTCCTCTGCTTGTTTTTTATGTTAGCATCTGTGTGAACCTAGTGTTAGGTAAATAGTAGAAGACCTAGTGATTTGTAATCTTTATTCACCAAAGTAGTTTTGCACATTCCTTAGCCTGATTGTAACCTTCAATAAAGGTGAGCTGTTTCTGCAGCTCTGGGCTCACTTTGAGAGAGACAAGTCTCAGTGAGTCCTCTTAAGCTTACTCATTGGGTTTCTCCTCGTTCCTTTCTGCACCGACACAACATTACAACAATATACTCAGTGCTACTTAACTGTGTATGCCAAAATGAATTTAACTTTAATTTCTAAACAAGATAAACACATCTTTTGCTTAGCTCCTATTTGCTTAGCTCCTAGTATCAAACTTCAAAAGCTGATAAAAGGCTGGGCCTGGTAGCGTAAGAATCACAAATTTGTGGCTGGGGAGATAGCTCAGGGCCACAAGTGCCTGCCTGGCAAGTACAAGGTCCTGAGTTGGATCCCTGCTGGCGGGGAGGGGGGGGGGGATGATGGGATTGCAAATTCAAGCCCAGCCTGGGCAATTAAGCAGGTTAGTGACATTCTGTCTCAAAATAAAAAGGGCTGAGGTTCACTGTGGAGTCACTGGGTTCAATTCCTACTACTACCAAAATAATGCCCAAAAGTTGTAATTGGGGGCACCAATTTTTTTGGTGTTGGTGTGGAAAGAGGATCTTGTTATGTATTCCAGGCTAATATTGGAATATGTACTCCATGCTGGACTTGAATTCACAACGATCCTCCTGCCTCTGTCTCCCTAGTGCTGGTATTACATGTGTGCAGCACCATGCTCAGTGCGGGACCAAAAGTAGTACTGTAGAATGTATGCTGTTGAAGCAAGCATAGGGGGCCAAATTGAAAATGAAAAAGTACATAATGGTGCATACTCTCCTCCTTCACCATAAGGGGTACTTGGGGGAAGAGACTTCAAGAATTCTTTTCAGAGGGCAGGCCAAATAGCTCAGTGGATTAAAGTACCTACAAGCAGGAGCAGGGGCTGGTTTATTCCCCGCTCCTATGTCGGGCTCTGCCCCGGGGCACACTGATCAGGTAATTGAGAATGGGCATGTTGATTCTTGCCAGTAATCCCATCTCTTCAGAGGCTGTAAACAGTTTGATCTAGTTGTGAGACTCTGAATACGCTGTAGACCCTTCACACACACACACACACACACACACACACACACACAGACACGCACGTACGCGCGCGTGCACACACACACACAGAGTAAATAAAATAAAATAATAATTATAATAATAAAATTTAAAAAGGAATTACTTTCAGAGGCAGAATTAGGAAAGCAACATGTAGGGCTGTGCAAGTGCTACTCCAGAATGGCACAATTTAGAAGCAACTTCTTTACTATGTATTCTAGGTGCCTCCTGTCTCATCCTAGTCCCAGACTTGTTCCTTTTCTTGTCAAGAAATCATGAACAAACTGGCCACTGGGTGGACCAATCGGCTAGGATTATCATTATTATTATTTTTTATATATAGTTTTTGAAGCAAGGTTTCACTTTATAGCACAGGCTGGCCCCTAACATCCTGTCAACTTCACTGTTCTGGATGCCAGCCTAAAACAGTTTTGAAACAGTTGTTTGTATTTGTTGGCTCTAATTCTTCTCTCAATGTTTCTCTTTAACCAATTTCAAGAGAGCTCTATTCTCTCTCTCTTTTTTTTTTTTTGTTTGTTTTGCTTTTATGTTTGTTTTGAGACAGTCTACTATGTAGTTCAAATTGGCCTCAAATTCACATTCATCCTCCTGCCTCCAGGGCTGGGATTATAGGCGTGTGCTACCATACCTAGCACAGTTCTCTTTCTCATCTCTCCCCCAAAACTGCTTTTGTCAAGATGCCTAAGGATTTCCATATAGCTAAGTATAATAAACAATTCTCAGCCTTGATTACATGATTAACATCCTTTTTTGATATACTGGATATCAAACCTGGAGTGTTGCACATGCTAGGCAAATGCTCTATCACTGAACTACATTCCCATCCTCACACTCTCTTATTCTTATGAATTTAGGGCAGGGTCTACAGGGTGTATAGGGTCTCATTATGTAGATAGGACTCGCAGTGATTCTCCTGTTTTCAGCTTCCCAAGTATTAGGATTACAGGCACTGCCACCACACCCAGTCTCAATCAGTCTCAGCAGGGCCAGCACAGCATGCTGGGGTCAAACCTTGGCTGCTGTGCTTTGCCTAAGCAGGTGCTTTAGTCCACTGAGCTACCTGACCAGCCCACCCTCTTGTTACTTTTGAAGCCAGTGTGGTAATGATGCACACCTGTAATCCCAACATTCGTGAGACTGAGGCATGAAGATTACTGTGAATTCAAGGCCAGCCTGCCCTACACAATGAGACCCTGTCTTAAGAAAACCAAACAACAAATAAAAATAAATAATTTTGAGTCACAATCTTGCCAAGTTGCCTAGGCTACACTGGAATTTATGGTTCTACTGCCAAAGCCTCCAAACTAGCTGAAATTATAGGTATATACCATCAAGTCCAGCTCTGTTTCTTTTGAAAAAATTTTTTTTCTTTACCTGGCCTCCCTGACACCACATTCTCCTGATTTCCCTTCACCCCTCAGGGTGTCCTAGCACTAACTCAGGCTAATTCCTATCAATCTTCTCCATCTCCAAATAGCCAAAGGCCTCAAAGCTCAGCAACGTACCAAGTTCACTCCCCAGAGGATCTTGCCAGTCTGTAAATGTCAGCCAGATGCTCAAGGCACCCAAACTTAAATCTCCAACTTGTACAGTCAGATGCCCTTATGGGAGTTCTCAGGCATAAAAAGGATCTCAAATTCAGTAAGTTCAAAGCAGACTCTTCATCACCATCCACTTCAAGCTGGCCCACCCTAAGGATCCCCTAGCTTAGTAAAATGACAACTTCTTCCTTCTAGTTCTCCAGGCTCAAACCTGTTAGTCATCTCTGGCTTCTTTCATGACACTTATAAATCCCGCAGGTTCCTCTTCAAAATATATCCAAACTTTGAACACTTCCCTACACCTCTTCTGCTCCTGTACAGCTCCAAGCTATTACCATCTCTTGTTTAAGTTCCTGTGATAACTTTCTAATGTCTCCCTGCAGCTCTTCCTGTGATCTCTTCTGAACAGAATAATCTGATCATTTAAAATCATAAGTTAGATCATGTCACTCATTTATCCAAAAAATTTCTATTTCACTTTACCCTGTCTCTTATTAACCTCTCATTAGCCTTAGTGGCTCAATATCTATACTCAATCCTTTCTCTTAAACTGCTATTCTTTTTTTTTTTTTTTTTTTTTTTTTTTTTTTTTTTTTTTTTTTTTTTTGCCTTTTTGAGACAGGGTTCAGGCTGGCCTTGAGCTCACTTTTGTAGCCCAGGCTGGTCTTGAACTCACACCAATCGTCCTGCCTCAGCCTCCCAAGTGCTGGGATTATAGGCATGAGCCACCATGCCCAGCTTAAACTGCTATTCTTTCCCTTGCTCTTTCAGCTCCAGCCACACTGATAAAAATGCTGTTCCTTAAATTTACAGGGTATATTTCCGCCTCACGGACTTTGTAATTGCTGTTCCTTTTACTACATATCTAAATAACATCTTCCCTACCCACTTTGGGTTTTTTGCTCTGGTGTCACTTTCTCTGGGAACTCCCTGACTTTCTGCTATACAAGTACAAGCACATCCTGTCTTCTTTCACCTGCCCCCGATTTCTCGCCATTACAATTATCACCATTTCATATTATCATATCATTATTCTTTTTTAGTTTAGCTTACTGGAAAGTTAAGCTCTATCTGGGCAAATAATTTTGTTGGTCTCTTTCAATTCTGTATCCTCATGCTTAGCAAGTACACACTTTATGTTAAAGACATGAATGAAATACAGGTGCCTAACAAATCTCCAGTCGATGCGTGAACGAGGTATGGATGGATGCGCCCTGCAGCACACACACACCTTGCCTGACTCCATTGCTGCCGTGTGAGAACCCAGAGCCACACTCAGCTCTGCCCTCAGCTCTTTCCCTTTCTCCCAAAAAGAACAGCTCGGCCCGGCGGGATGGCTCAGTGGTCTAAAGCACCTGCTTGGGAAAGCTTGGGTGGCTTCAGGGACCGCGATTCGATCCCCAGCACCACAGGCTGCGCCAGCCCTGCCCTCGGGGCGGGCTGAGCCGGCCATAAAAATTAGTGAATAAACAAATATTGTGAAACAAGAAAAAAAAAAGAAAAAGAACAGCTCCCCAGGTCTAATCTCAGGCCAGCTGGGCGCTGTGGAAGCACTTGTGCTCGCCCTCCATCTGCCCATTTTGCAGTAGCGAAATTAGGTTGGGAGAAAGTCATCAAATCTTTAGCTCCTCTCCTCACGCACTCACCCATCCCATGCCAGATCACCAGCGGCAACGGCGCGGGCGGGACGAGACTCTCCAGCGCCCGAGCTTGACAGGTCCAGGGCAGAACAGCTGCTGCGAACAGCCACAAAACGCCGGACGACGCCATCTTGGCTCAGTCACGTGAACGTAGTCACGCACTGGGGTACTATGCACTCCTGGGACGGGGTGGGGGCGGCGCCCAGGAACCCCTCCTTTTCCTTCTAGGGCAGCGCTGCGATCTCCCACCAGCAGCCTCGCGGGGACCACGCCCCGACAGATGATGCTGACTAATCGCTCGGGTTGGTTGAATGCTTACTGCACACCAGCCAGTATTTGAAGTGCTTCAGCTTTTCACTGGGTAATTCCTTTTACAAGGCTCACCACTGTACAGGTAAGGTCCTCTGAGGAACTGAGACTGTGCCAAGGTTACGGAAATAACGAATCGGGGCCAGGGATTTGGTTTAAGTGGTGCAGCGTCTGCTTAGCAAGTTCAAGGTCCGGAGTTTGATTCCCTATACCCGAGGTGGTGGTGGTGATGATGGTAGGGGGAAAGCAAATTTGTGAGTCCAAAGACGTCGCTCTTCACCACCTCACTGTCCTTCCTTTGGAACAATAGTGCTGTATGAGAGAAAAAGAGGAAGAAAGAACTCTGCCCTGTGTAGAAATGAAACGGGAGACATAAGTTTCCAGCCAGGCCAGGTAGGGCCTGATGTAGTATTTGTTCTGGATCTTGAAGGAAGGATAGGATTTTTGGAGCGAAGATGAAATTCCAGAGGACTGAACGATGCGGATGGGAACATCTGTTGGCTGTAGAAGAGTGATGGGGGAATAAATCCATGTTCACTGGTCTGAAAGTGGAGCTGGATTATTGCAACACAAACTCATTGACTGCTTTTCTTTTATTCTGTCTTTATAAGAGTTATGTTCATCATTCCACTTTCATCATCTCAACCTCAGATTTTTTTTTTCCTTGAGAAAAATATCAAAAATAGTTTAAGAAATCTGTTTAATACATTAAGGAGAAAAAAGTAAATTAGGGTCCACCCACTACACAATGGAATATGAGGCTGGCTTTTTTTTTTTTTTTTTTTTTTTT
>PVJA010050022.1:0-13484 GCA_004027025.1 Myocastor coypus | reverse complement strand
TGAGTTCGAACCCCAGTCCCGCAAAAAAAAAAAAAAAAAAGAAAAATGAGCTATATTCAGGAAGCTGGGGCAGGAAGAATGGAAGTTTGAGGCCCCATTTCAAAGTAAAAGAATAAAAAGACTGAGGATGTAGCTCAGTGGCAGAGCACTTGCCCAGCAAGTGCCAGGCCCTGTGTCCTATCCTAGGCCTGTGTAGACGTGAAGTTGACAGGAAAGAAAAGAAGAGCTAGAATGTGACTGTACCAATGTGGGAAGCTTTCTGTATCCAGGAGGGAAATAGCAATACCTTGGCATATTGTATATATTTACCTACATTTTATTTATTTATTTATTTATTTTGCGGGACCAGGGTTCAAACTCATGACCTTGCACTTGCCAGGCAGGCACTTGTGCCTCGGAGCTATCTCCCTAGCCCCTTCACCTACATTTTATATGGGCAAATATATTTCATGGATACAGTTTATTTGTGTAGGCTTTTTTTTTTTTTTTTGCATTGTTTCCCACTGAGAGGAAGTAGGAAAAGTGGAAAAGAATAATAAGGCTCCCAGACTCTAGGAACCAGACCTCCACCCTCTACCCAAGGATTCCAGACACAGACATCACCGTGTGTGGCTGAGAGGAGGGGAAGGAGTTTCTTATCTCTGTTGGGCATGACTTCCTCCTGCTGTCCCTACCTGCAACCTCCTACAGCAACTTTAGGCCCAGCCTAAGGTCAGTGGCCTTTGAGATGTCATCTTGTGGAACAAGCCGGAATCACCCCCTAGGGCTGCATGTCACTCGTCTTTCTTGTTTATCACTAAGCTTTGTCCACTGTCAGTCAGATGAGATTTAGGGACATCTGATAAGGCAGGAATTGGTGGGTGGGGAGGGGTAACAAACAGGGAGTTGTTGCTTGTTTTCATTCATCTTTCAAGATCAGCCTTAGGATGAAGTCATAAGACCTGCTAATAGGGACCTCCGTTACAAGTGAATGCTGACTATCAATATTAACTCCAAGTGTCCTCCCCACCCCTGTGGACACATGCTCTGTGCAGGACAAGGCACTTGAATGGACTACTGGCCTCACACAGATAGGGAGCGGAGGTGGTCACAATTTTTCTCCCCCCACAATAGGGTCTCACTAGGTAGTCCAGGCTGACCTTGAACTTGAAGTAATCTTCCTGCCTCAGGCTACCAAGCGCTGGAATTATAGGTGTGCACCACCACACCTGATGCAAAAATTTTTATCCCATTTCACATTGTTCCCTTGGAAAATTATCCTTGGTTCTGTGTTCTTTCCAGTAAACTGATGTTCCTGCTTCACTACCAATGGCCAGCTTAGTAAGCCCCACACACCTGGTTTCCTGTCAGACTTCATTTTCACCCCTCTAGTTGCTTTTCTCCATCTGTTTCTCTAAGCTAACTTAGTCTTTTGGATGCAAATAGCAGAAGCCCAACTAAAACTGGCTTGAACGTTTTTTTGCTCATATTCTGGAAAGCTCCAGGGGTCAACCTCAGGCGGAGTTGGATCCAGGCACTCAACTGTCAGGCTTCTGTCTCTGAACAACTGCCAACTTGGGTCTCCTCTCTGGAACCACATTCCAAGTGTAACCACGTTCCGAGGATGTAAACTTTCCCATGTGGCAAACCGGAGAGGCATACCCTCTCGCAGCTGTTAACAAAAGATTTATGAGTTTGAACCCCGGTCCTGGAACAAAAAAAGATTTAGTGCTAATATCCTTGATCATTTTCTTTTTCTTTCTTTCTGAGACAGGGTCTCGCTATGCACTTTAGGCTGGTCTTGGCCTCACTTTTGTAGCCCAGGCTGGTCTCGAACTCACACCAATTCTCCTGCCTCAGCCTCTGAAGTGCTGGGATTACAGGCGTGCACCACCACACCTGGCTCTCCTTGATCATTTTCTATTGAGATGTCTATCATAGTTTTTTTTTTTTTTTTCTTGTGCCCCCCACCCCACACACACACAGGCTGGGGATGGACCAGATGCAGGCACATGTCCACTGCAGGCTTTTGGTGTGAGGCAAGGAAGGTCAGCGATGTCTGTTTGCTTGTTTTGCAGAACCAGGGATTGAACTCAGGCCCTTGTGCTTGCCAGGCAAGCGCTTATTCTACTGAGCTATCTCCCCAGCCCCCAAGGTCAGCGATGTCTACAGGAGCAGAGCAGGGCCTTGAGGGATCTGGGAGTGTTCCCCAGCAGAAGTGGAGGTGGCATGGTCTACCGACAGATGCAGCTGTCTCACCCAGAGCCAGACCCCGCTCTGCTGTTTCCTCTTGCCAAGCACCAAGTGTGGTGTACAGATAGGAGTCTCTGCCCTTGGGACACTTTTGAACCTGGTTTCTTTTCATGGCCTTGGGCAGATGACACCAATTAAAGCAGCTCCCAGGCCTTCCTCTGTCACCATCGTTCCTTCCCTCTCACATTTCTACTCCCAGTGGGGACAGTGTGATGCGGATGTGAGGGCAGGGAGAGACACTACACCACGGGAAAGGAAGTGGAAGTGCAGGGCTGAGCAGCTCAACCGAGAGAGGAAGGCGGCAGAAGCTCCTGCGCCACCCAAGGCCCTGACTTCCTGGGCCACCTTGGCACCACTGCCCCTCCCCCGCCAGCACGGCTCAGCCGGTTGGTGGTGCAGATGGCTGGGCTGGGCTCCAAGGCCCTGCTGCCTTGTCAGGGCATCATTATCCACGCTGCGCAGCTCTGGTCACCTGGAGGCTCTTTTTCCTCCTCTGGCCCACGCGCCAAGCCTGAACACAGGGACTCCAGCCCACCTCCGCCCCAGCTGGTGGCTCTTCTTGCTCACTGCTGCTAACAGGGTCAGGGGTTCTGCCACTCCCTTGGTGCCACCCCTCCCCAGGCCCACCTCCTCTCCTCTTTTTCCCTTCACTGCGCCCTCTCTGCCCCTTTTCTCCTGTGGGATGACAGGTGGGAGAGGTCAGTAGAAGTGCAAGAAAAGGTGGCAGAGAGAGCAGAGTGCTGGGCAGATCCAGTGAACCAATCACTAGCAGGAAATGGACATCCCTCACTGAGCTTCAAGCATCCTACTCCTCTCCCCAGCCTCAGGCCGCCTGCTCCTTTCCTGCTTCCCCACCCTATCTGAACTCCTCCTGCCCCAGGGTCCCATGCATGCCTCTGTGTAGTTTAGAAATTCCACTTGGGTTTCAGGAGATAGCTAGAGGGTTGCGATCTGTCTGCTAGTCATGGTCTGAACCTGGGACAGATCCTTTCCCTAGGATTCTCAGTTGCCCTACAATGAGGAGGCTGAAACCATGGCAAGGGCATAAATCTTAGCACAGGTGCCAGTTGAGACTGAGTGTAACTTACTGCACCTGTAATCCTGGCCGTAAACTGGCAGATCACTGTGAGTCCAATCTAGTAGTAAAACCCTGAACACCCTGTAGACCCTTCCTTACAAAAAAAAATTGGCACTCTCTTCTCAGGATACACACCAGGCAACCGCACTCACCATTTCACGTTAGTCTGTGACTTGAAGACTCTTTGCCACTCCTGGAGTGGCAGATCTGTGAGCAGGCCACCCCACAAGGGCCGTCATGGATTCTTCTGGCCCAGATGAATCAGTCTCCCTTCCTCCGTAGATCATTTCTCCCTCCAGCTTATTCTTTCAGTGGGTCGTCTTTCTCCCTCCCTTCCTCCCTCTCTCCCTCTCTGCCATCTTGCTATATTTCTAAGCTCCGCAGCTGAATCCACAAAAGCCCTGGATGATGTCTGGGGTCTCCAAGGTTCTGTTTACTGTCACTCAACTTCAGAATCCTTGAAAGTTACATTTTCCAGGCAGTCACACTTACACATGTTGGGTGGTTTGGTAGCATAGACTCGGGGGAGAGGAGAGTGATAGAGACACTGGAAACCATCAGAAGGGGAGCAAGAGGGAGAGGACCAGACAAATGCTGAGGGGCAGCAGAGCAGGCAGATGGAGCAGCTACAGTTAAATTTATGTATCAAGCTCATCCTTAGTAACAGGGAAGGAGGGTTTGAATGGAATTTTTCCTGAAACCCCAGGGTCACAGTGGGAGAGAGGACCAGGTAAGGCCTCAAAGCAAAGGACAAAGGGAGCATATAAATTAGCAGTTCAACTGTCAAACCTGAAAGGGACAAAGAGATTTTGGGTGGGAGGGACCTATCAAGAATTGCCATAATGAGATGGATTTAAAGGTGCTTCAAGAGTGTAAAAGCATCCACTAGCAATTGATCAGAGCAGTTTGGTACAGGAGATGGTGCTGGCCAACAGCCAATTAGGGACTTAAAGCAAAGCCTGAGCTGGGCAGCAGCGCTCCTGGAGCAATTTCACAATTTCAGGAAATGCTTCCAACTTCCTCTGTGGGGATTTGCACTTTGAGTATATGATAAGGCCAACCACTCAGGAGAAGAGTGACCCCAAGAAAGCCCCAGAAACCAGGACTTGATGGCACATGGCTGTCATCTCAGCACTGTGGGAAATTGACATGGAAAGATCATAAACTCAAGCCAAAACAGGCATGGTGGCACATGCCTATAATCCCAGCACTTAGGAGCCAGAGGCAGGAGGATCACCATGAGTTTGAGGTCAGCCTGGGCAACTTGGCGACACAGAAAGATGCTGTCTAAATAAAATAAATGAAAAAGAAAGAAAGAAAGAAAGAAAGAAAAAATAATGTTTGAAAGGGGGCTGGGGAAATAGCTCAGGGGTACAAGTGCCTGCCTGGCAAGTGCAAGGTCCTGAGTTCGATCCCCAGTTCTGGAAAAAAAAAAAAGCAAAGAAATAAAATAAATGAGATAGGCAATAGGTAGGATTGCAATATAGCTCAGTGTGAAAGTCCTGAGTTCAATCCCCAGTGCTAGAAAAAAAGCCTAGCTGGGCATGGTCGATTACAGGTGTAATCCCAGCTACTCAAGAAGCTGATGCAGGATTGCAAGCTAGATTCCAACCAAGGAAACATAACAAGACCACATACACACACACACACACACACACACACAAAGCCTACAAGATAGCTTACCAGACTAAGCACCTGCTTAGGCAAGCACAAGGAGCAGGGTTTGATCCCCGGCACCGTAGGCCTCATGCCATACCTCCCGCAGATACACTAAGCTGGCCACCAAGTCTGGGCTTGGTGGTGCACACCCATAATCTAAGTGCTGGGGAGGCTGAAACAAAGAGGATCACTATGAGTCTGAGCTGTGTAATGAGACTTTATACCAAGTACATTTTTTTTTTTAAAGGTGCATATAAGCTGGGCGTAGTGGCGCACACCTGTAATCCCAGCACTTGGGAGGCTGAGGCAGGAGGATCACTGTGAGTTCGAGACCAGCCTGGGCTACAAAAGTGAGCACAAGGCCAGCCTGAAATGCATAGCAAGACCCTGTCTCAAGAAGCCAAAAATAAATAAATAAATAAATAAATAAATAAATAGAATAAAAAGGTGCATATAAATTATCCAGCAGTGTCAGGCTTATGTTTGCTATATATGTGCATGTGAGTATACATATACATATGTCAGTACTGTGCTATGTGTTTACCAATGGCATCAACTTTATTTATTTATTTATTTTTTGGCATCAACTTTAAATGTGTGATCCAAAACACAAAAGAAATAAGGACACGATACTTCTAAATACATCATTTAATTCCCATGTGATTAATACATTCTATTTAAAGAGGTTGCCCAACATGCTGTTCCTGGAAATTTTTTTATTTTTTTATTTTTCCAGTACAAGGAATCAAACTCAGGATCTTGCCAGGCAGGCACTTCTGTCACTGAGCTATGTCACCAGCTGGTACTATTCATAGTATAGGAACAGCTGGATAGCTTCTTTTTTTTTTTGGTCCTTTGAGACAGGGTCTCACTATGCAGTTCAGGCTGGCCTTGAGCTCACTTTTGTAGCCCAGGCTGGTCTGGAACTCACACCGATCTTCCTGCCTCAGCCTCCCAAGTGCTGGGATTACAGGCGTGTGCCACCACGCCCAGCTGAGTTGGATACATTTTGCAGGGCCTAGGAGGACGTACTAATCCTTCCCTAAGAGAGAAAAGTCAGATGTGGCCACAGGCTCTGGCCAGGCAGAGGCTGGAAGGACCTGAAGATGCCTGCCGCTGACCAGATTCAGAAACAGGTTCTCAAGCCAGTCTTGTCTCCTTGGCAGCTGTGCTTCAGGCCCAACCAGCCCCTACCTCTGAAGGGCGTAGGAAGGCAAACAGGACTTTTGGACTCCTGGAAAACTGCTACCAGAGCTTGCCGTGCCTGTCACTGGGGGACAGAAATCCAGCACTGAGCTGACAGTCAGTGGCTGCCTGGCTTCTCCACTGCAGTCGCCAGGCTTGAGCAGCAGGAGCGAGGGCTCCTCGGGCCCTGTTCCTGCGTGCTGACTACCAGAATGAGCAGAGCGGTAGCCCTGGCCAGTGCCAGAGGGACCCCACCTCCCAGCAGGATGTTACCCTGGCATACCAGTGCTGGCCACTCAAACAGGGGACACAAACCAGCTGCTGTTACTCCTCCACAGCAGGCCACATCCTTAGCCATAGTGCAGAGCTGAAGAGGAAAGGGCTTGGTACTCAGCAGACCAAAGCCCAAGTCTTCGCTTTGCCATTTGCTACTGGGACTCAGGGATGGCTCTATGAGCAACCTGTGCCTCAGTTTGCTCACCTGTAAGTAATGGATGATGAAAATGAGCTTCTGACAGGATCGAGTGAGAATGATGCATGCGATGTGCACAGCCCAAGTCTGGCACACAGTAAAGACTTGAAAAATGTTAGCTAGTTTTCTTCTAATTAATTACCATCATTCATGTGGTTCTCAAACATACCATGACTCAGCAGTTTTACAAGTTTCAGTCAGGAGCCCTGCAGGGTGGCACATGTCTGTAATACCAGCACTCAGGAGGCTGAGGCAGGAGGATCACTGCAAGTTAAAGGCCAGTCTGGGCCACAGAGTGAGTTTCAGGCCAACCTCAAACATATAGCAAGACAAACAACAAAAAATTCTAGTCAGCAATACCATAGGGCCCCATGTAGCCAGGCGTGGTGGCGCACACCTGTAATCCCAGCACTTGGGAGGCTGAGGCAAGAGGATTGGTGCAAGTTTGAGATCAGCCTGGACTACAAAAGTGAGCTCAAGGCCAGCCTGAATTGCATAGCAAGACCCTGTTTCCAAAAGACAAAACGAGAGCCGGGTGTGGTGGCGCACGCCTGTAATCCCAGCACTTGGGAGGCTGAGGCAGGAGGATCGGTGCGAGTTCGAGACCAGCCTGGGCTACAAAAGTGAGCTCAAGGCCAGCCTGAACTGCATAGTGAGACCCTGTCTCAAAAAGACCAAAAAAAAAAAACCCAAAAAACAAAAAGACAAAAGGAGGGGCCCAGCAGGATGGCTCAGTGGTCTAAAGCACCTGCTTAGGAAAGCTTAGGTGGCTGCAGGCTGAACCGGCCATAAAAATAAATAAATAAACAAACAAAAGTTCTGAAACAAGAAAAATAAAATAAAATAAAAATTTTTTAAAAAGACAAAAAAAAAAAAACCCAGCAAAAACAACAACAAATAAAAAACCCCATAGGGTCCAGTATTAGACTGAATCTTACCAAAACTTGGTGTCCTGCTGCTACTCTGAGGATATGAGCCTAAAGGGCCCCAGAAGAGTTGGAGTGTCCTTTGAAGCCACTGTGGAGTCCCCCTTTCTCACAGCCACCAGGTAGCCTAGCTGGAAACAGAAGTGGATCTCAGATGACCCAACTCCTGCATCCTCTTTGGCCCCTGTCTGGCCAGCACCCCAGGAGGAGGCAGAGAACAGCTTCATCCAAAGCAGCCCTCCCCCATCCCTGGGAAGCAGAGTAAAGTGGTGCCCAGGGTATGGGCCCCAAGCCCATGGGGATTTGCCCGGGTTTCACTTCTGACTGGCAGGATCAGGCTGGCCTTCACTTAGGAATGCTGCACAGCGTTTGCATTTCTCCTGGCAATTTCAAGAACCTACAAGGGAGCCGGGCGTGGTGGCTCACACCTGTAATCCCAGCACTCGGGAGGCTGAGGCAGGAGGATTGGTGCGAGTTCGAGACCAGCCTGGGCTACAAAAGTGAGCTCAAGGCCAGCCTCAACTGCATAGCAAGACCCTGTCTCAAAAAAAAAAAAAAAAAAAAAAAAAGAACCTACAAGGGAATCCATGACTCCTGCCCCCAGACAGGGGAGCCATCGGGAGACCCCGGGCCATTTTTTCTCAGGATATTAGCTTGAATGCCAGCAGGGCTATCCTGCATCCTGCTCCCACTGCAACCTCCGCCCCTCGCTGCCGCTGTCAGTCTGTCTGTCTCCTCAGAAATATTAGACTGTGTTCCGGTGTTTACCTGAGGATGTGGGGCTTCTGGGTCCGGTATTTCTTTGTTTGTGGGTCTTTCCTTATCCCCCGCCTGGCGGATGCCTGGGCTGGATTGTATATTTCCGGAGTTGCCTTCTGGGATCGCAAGCTTTTATTTTTAGAAGATTACAAATGCAGGACTTGCGGTGGAGGGGCATCACCCAGATGGAAGAAGTTGGGGATTTGAACCTGTGAAGGTGGAGCAAGAGTGGGGCGAGGCACCTTTGGGACTAAGCGGTGTGGTGGGAAAAGGCGAGGTGAAGGTGTAGGTGAAGGTGCCCTAGGATAGGGGCCAAAGAGAGTCCAGGAATTGGATCTTGGAGGCCCAAAGGCCCTGAGCTGGGCCTAGTCTTTACCCAGCTGGGGAGAGTGTGCAGGGCTGGGTCAAGGGTCACCTCTCTGGCATGTAGCTAGGTCCCCAGGGAGGCTGAAGAGCCTGGGAAAGAGACTGAGAAGTCACTCCCCTCCCCCTCCCTAGAGGCCTAGGGACTGGGAGAGTAGCTTCCTGTGCAGACAACTCCGGTCCCCTGGGCCTGGGATGTCTTAACCCTTCTGGTGCTGGTATCAGAGAAAGCAGAGTGCAGCATATGCACACATGTCCTTGCATGATGGCCTTCGCATACTCTGTGTCCTGCACCGATATAGCATCCCTCTTATTCTGCCCTACTCAGTTTGATAATCCCTGAGCCCCAGACCCCAAGTCCCCAGATGGCCTCAAGTAGCAAGTGTTCAGCTGATCCTCTACACCGTGAGGGAGACAGATACGCTTCCCCTAGGCACAGGTGGCACAGTGGACACTAGCCCCTCCCTAGAGCTTCGAGCTTGTAGGTTACAAAGCCCCCATCCTGCCATGAATGCAATGCAGGGGGCAGGGTAGACTAAGAGGAAATAAGTCTGGTTTACATTTCTGTCTCCTGATTGTGTGTGTGTGTGTGTGTGTGTGTGTGTGTGTGTGTGTGTGTGTGCCCACATGCGCGCGACAGAGAGAGAAAGACACCTTGGGCAATTCCTTAATTCTTTGAGCTTTGCTTTAGATGTAGCTTTTGGGGGGCTGGGGAGATAGTCTGTGGCACAAGTGCCTGTCTGGTGTGCAAGGTCATGAATTTGAACCCTGGTCCCCCCCACAAAAAAAAGGAGATAAATGTAGCTTTTATTTCTTATTTTGGGTTTTTTTGCGGTGGGTGGGTGGTTTACCAGGAATCAAACTCAGCACCTGCGCTATATCCCCGGCCCCTAGATGCAGCTTTTGAAAATCATGAGGAAATTAAACCAGAGCTGGCCTGGTGTTGTGGTGCCGTGAGGAGCAGAGAGAGGGTGTCTTTTGGTCCTTCGTTCCCTGGAGTGCCCTGACCCAGGCAGCCCCATGTTCACTGGCACCTGGCTTCAGGGCTCTCTTCTCCTGTGCTGTGTAAAGACAAGAAGCCATTTGCTTTCTCCAGCCCTGGATAAGCACTCCCAGCAGGGGCTGCTGCACCCGCTTGGCTTCCAATAAGCTGGTGATAAATGTAGACTTAATGATCCACCTTGACTTAAGGAGACAACGTCTTTCTCTTTCTCCATTTTCTCAAGAGTACTAGGCTAGAAGTCAGAGCTGGCCTGGGTTCAAGTTCTGAATGACATTTACCAGGTGTGAGACTTTGGACAGATCACATTTGCCCCTGCAGGCCTCAATTTCATTTATCTTTAAAACAGAAAATGGAACTACCCATGGTCACTGGGGATGCCTTTGTTTCTGTGCTTTTGTTATTGCTGTTTGCAGTGCTGGGATTAACACAGGGCTTCCCACATGCTAGGCAAGCCCTCCACCATTGAGCTATAGCCTCAGTCCCCTACTCCTTTGTTTGGTCTTTCTTAGAGTCTCACTATGCAGTTCAGGCTGGCTTTGAACTCACTGTAGTCTAGGCTAGGTTTTTTTTGTGTGTGTGTGTGTGGGTCTGGGGTTCAAACTCACTATCTTGCACTTTGCAGCCACACATTTGTGCAACGGAACTATCTCCCCAGTCCCTACCCAGGCTAGTCTTGAACTTACAATTCTCCTGCCTCAGCCTTTCAAGTGCTGGGATTACAAGCATGCACCATCAAGTCTGGCTTATTTTGTTTTATTTTGAGATAGAGTCTCATTGAACTGCCCAGGCTGGGCTCAAACTTGCAATCTTCTTGCCTCATCCTCCCAAGTAGGGGTGGGATATAGGTGTATGCACTGTAAACTTTTTTTTTTGTCTTTTTGAGACAGGGTCTCGCTATGCAGTTCAGGCTGGCCTTGAGCTCACTTTTGTAGCCCAGGCTGGTCTCGAACTCGCACCGATCCTCCTGTCTCAGCCTCCCAAGTGCTGGGATTACAGGCGTGCGCCACCACGCCCGGCTGTAAACTCTTTTTGTTTACTTTTTTTTAGACAGGTTTTACTGTTTATTTTTGTTTAATTCTTTGTTTGAGACTACACAGTTCAGGCTGTCCTTGTACTCATTATGACTGGAGAATTTCATTTCATTTTTCTTTTTTTAATGTACTTAGTACAGGGCCTACAGGGTCTCACTACACAGATTGGACTCATCGTGATCCTCATTTTCAGCCTCCCAAGCGCTGGGATTACAGGTACATGCCACACTCAGTCTCAGTTGCCATCTCAGCTCGTCCCTGGGAACAGGGCTGAAGAGGCACATCAGGGATCAAATCCTAGCTGCTGCACTCTGCCTAAGCAGGTGCTTCATTTCATTTTGAACTCAGGACCTCATATTTGCCAGGCAGGCACTGCTCCACAGAGCTATATCTTCAGCCCTTGAATTCGTTCTGAGGATTTTTTTTTGGCTGGCTCTGGCTGCCTTAAGGGTGGGTCTGGGGATCAAACAGCGGTCCCCTGTGCCTGAATAAGATTCCCTGCATGGGCACTTAAACCACTAAGCTAACTGGTTTCACATTCCAGGTGATCCTTCTGCCCCAGCCTCTGAGTTCTGGGATTACAGGCAAGCACCACAGTGCCTGGAAAGTTTTTTGTTTTGTTTTTTTTTAAGAATTATTTTATTTTGGGGGCCTAGCAGGATAGCTCAGTGGTCTAAAGTGCCTCCAGGGATTGCGATTAGATCCCTGCACCACATGCTGCCCAGCCATGCCCTCAGGGCAGGCTGAGCCGGCCATAAAAAAAAATAAATAAACCAGGAGTGGTGGCTCACGCTTGTAATCCCAGCACTCAGGAGGCTGAAGCAGGAGGATTGGTGTGAGTTCGAGACCAGCCTGGGCTACAAAAGTGAGCTCAAGGCCAGCCTCAACTGCATAGGAAGACCCTGTCTCAAAAAGACAAAAATAAATAAATAAATAAATAAACAAACAAACAAAAAGTTCTGAAACAGCCGGGCGTGGTGGCGCACACCTGTAATCCCAGCACTTGGGAGGCTGAGGCAGGAGGACCGGTGCGAGTTCGAGACCAACCTGGGCTACAAAAGTGAGCTCAAGGCCAGCCTGAACTGCATAGTGAGACCCTGTCTCAAAAAGACAAAAAAAAAAAAAAAAACAAAAAACTGTCTCAAAAAAGACAAAAAAAAGCTCGCAACACATTTAAAAAAAAGAATTATTTTTTTCTTGTTTCAGAACTTTTGTTTGTTTATTTTTTTATGGCGGCTCAGCCTGCCCTGAGGGGCAGGGCTGGCACAGCAATTTGGTACTGGGGATAGGGATCGAACCACGTCCCTGAAGCCGTCCAAGCTTTCCTAAGCAGGCACTTTAGACCACTGAGCCATCCTGCCTGCCGAGCCCCTGCTTGGAAAGTTTTGTAAATTCTAAAACTTACCAATTCCAGAAGTTGCAGAGTGTGGAGGTTTCAAGGCTGAGGCTACTTGTCTAACGTGTGACCTTTGTAAGTGTCTTAACCTCTCTACGCCTCTGTTTTCTCATCTGCAAAATGAGGCTTCTAATAATAACTACAGCACAGGGTTACTGGGAGTCTAAATGAGATAGTATACATAATGCTTGCACAGTGCCTGTGCAGCGTGTGCTCCAGAAATAGTGGCCATTGTTCATTCTACTTTCCTGATGAGCTCCTACAGCAGCTTCCTGCCCCCAGCCTCCATCTCGGGTGTTCATTGCACCCGTACCTTCCGCGCACGATGACACATATTCACAGCTCTCCTCTTTGCCCTCATTTGGATGAAAATGTATCTCTCTGAGGCTGCTTGCCGCGCAGCCCTGAGAGCAGACAGAACAGGAGCTGGGAGCTGCTGAGGAAAGGCTCCAGGTTCAGGGCACTGCCCAGTGGCTGGGGGGTGGTGACTGGATGCATGAGGAGATGGGGTCAGAGGCTGAGCGGGCACCGCCCCACCCCCAGCCACTCAGGATCGTGTTGCTCAGCCTGCCTGGCCCACACATCGATGCTGGGAGCTGCTTATCAGGTTAGAGCGGAGCTGCTGTCTCTAGCTGTCTCTGCACATTACCGGACCCATCCGTCCCACTCTCCTGTGCGCCCTGCCTGCCCCCAGCTCTGCCTGCGCTAACTAGTTAATTGGATCTTGGCTAACCTGGTTATGGGCCAAGTCAGCCAGCTTCTTTGCCTCTAGAAGTGAGTGGGGGATGGGTAGGATATCGTGCATATGTGTTCACGAGCTCATGTGTGAGTGGGTAGGACGGTGCTTGTCTCTAAATGCTGGTTCCTTTTTTTTTTTTTTTCTGTCTTTTTGAGACAGGGTCTCATTATGTAGTTCAGGCTGGCCTTGAGCTCACTTTTGTAGCCCAGGCTGGTCTCGAACTTGCACTGATCCTTCTGCTTCAGCCTCCCGAGTGCTGGGATTACAGGCGTGCGCCACCATGGCCGGCCTAAACACTGGTTGTTAGCTTCCAAGGATCCCCAGAACTCTATGGAGCGTGGAGCCTAGGAGGTGCCTGGTGCACCCTGCTCTGCTGTTGAGAGATGGGGACATTTAATTACTGACCTTTTTTCCAAAGCCCACCTCTGCCACTAATGTAGTCCGTATGACTATACCGGTGAGAGGGGCTGGGCCTCCTGGGGGTTATAAAAATGTATCATTTATCCAGGTGTGCTGGTGCATGCCTATAATCCAAGCAGGAGGCTGAGAAAGGAGGATCACTATGAGTCTGAGCTGCATAGTGAGACCCTGTGCCAAATAAATATTTTTTTAATTAAAAAAAAAAAAAAAAAAGGAAAAGC
>PVJA010050021.1:0-13450 GCA_004027025.1 Myocastor coypus | reverse complement strand
ACAAAGCATGAAAAGCAATGTGGCCAAGCCTACAGAAGGCAGCCTGCGCCCATCAGGCTGCCGCACGTCCGCTGGCCAAGCACAAGGTCGCCACCGCATGCACCTAGTTTGGGCAACCAGTTGGCCGTACTGGAAAATATTTCAAAATCGGCCTCCGCAGCTTTTCTACAACTCTGAGGTGACCCACTAAGCGTGGGTCCCAGCTGGTCAGCGACATGGTAGGAGCCACGTCTGAGAATCAAAGGAGCTTGGAAATCAAGAAATCTCAGTGTTCCCTCTCCTGGTGTTCCTGAGCATGAAAGCCGAGAGAGGACACCGCACCCGCTCCCCAAGACAGGCCCTGAGGCTCTGCGAAGAGCACTCAGCTGTCCAGTCACCTGTGATGGGAGGTACAGGAGCCCACCCTGGTGTCTGTGCTGATCGCCTCTGTCCAGAGATGGGCAGGAGGATGAAACGGCCTGGAGTCAATTCTGCAGGATTTCTTGCGTTACAAATTATTACATTATAAATTATTACAAAGTGCACTTTGTGCCATAATTTCTCTAATTCCACTGAAAACAAAAGCAATAAAATCTGAGCTATTTGGCTGGAAAAAACAATTTTCATTGATCTTAGAAAGTAGATACATGTACATAATATATATCTTGATTAATTTGTATTTCTCTCCTCCCATTTTTCCTTCTGAATCTAAATCCCTCTTCTCCTTTTTTATTACTATGTTTAAATCATGTTTGAAAATGCACAATGTTTGCATTCTTTGCATTTAGTACCTGTTCTTTGGAAATCTTTACTGTATTAGATTGTATCACTTGCAGATATAATTTTAGTTCTATTTCTTTCTATTTTAAACACTTTATTTCTTTTTCTTGTCATATTTGGCTCATAAGTACTTCCAGAACTATGTTCAATACGTGTGGTTTGTATAGGTATCATTGTCTTAAGAATTACTGGGTGCACTTCCAGGTTTTCTCTACATTACTGACTGCTGGGTCAGGACTCAAGGTTTCCCACAGATCCTGCCCCAAACACTCCTTGCTCTGTACCCTGGTCTCAGCTCATGTAACCTTGGCCAGAGCTGAAGAACAGGTCTGCCTGACTTTGACCTGTGAAGAAAACCACAGCAACTCTCCTTTGCTAATATCAAAATTCCACCACAGACCAGATAGCCCTGCCAAGATTAAATCTCTCTTATCTGTTCAGGTCCCCCAAAACACCTTAAAAGTCCTGTGCTTTGACATGATCACTGCTATCTTGCTCTGCTAGACAGCCAGCTCACTTTCTCATACCACCAATAAATCTTCTCATATCAGGAAAAAAAAAAAAAAAAAAAAAGATCCACAAATTTGAGGTAATCTCAGTTTCAGCAGAGTAAAATCCTTAAAGAAGCCTTAAAAATTCATTGAAAAGGTGAATACAGGCAAAGAGCCAAAAAGTAACCAGATAGTTATTTGAGGACTGAAGATTCATTAAGTCTAAGCAATATTACCACAGGGCAAAACACAAAAAGTCATGTTTGGCCATGTAAACAGATCCACATCAGTGTGGGGAGTCACTGTATGGAAGACTTGGCTTTATAGATCTATGAAGATGAATAGTTGCTGAGTCCATAGATTTTGCTATAGAATAGTTAGCCATATGAAAAACTGAGGTACAGTTAGCTTTTGGTCATCACATGAGCTAGAGAGCTAATGCAAAAGCATTTTTTTTTTTTCTTTTTGCGGGACCAGGGTTCAAACTTACGACCTTGCACTTTCCAGGCAGGTACTTGTGCCTCAGAGCTATCTCCCCAGCCCCCTAGAGAGCTAATGTAAAAGCAATACTTTAAAGCCGCTAAAAAGAGCCGGGCGTGGTGGCGCACGCCTGTAATCCCAGCACTCGGGAGGCTGAGGCAGGAGAATTGGTGCGAGTTCGAGACCAGCCGGGGCTACAAAAGTGAGCTCAAGGCCAGCCTGAACTGCACAGTGAGACCCTGTCTCAAAAAAGACAAAAAATAAATAAATAAATAAATAAATAAAGCCGCTAAAAGAAAACAGAAGAATGTATTTTATTTATGTATTCCGTATAGGTAAGGATCTCTTTAATAACAAAATACACCATTTATATGAAGGAAATGTTTGGTACATTTGGTTACATTACAGATAACTTTTGTTTTTTTGTTTTTTTGTTTTTTAATTTTATTTATTTATTTTTTTCTTGTTTCAGAACTTTTGTTTATTCACTCATTTTTACGGCCGGCTCAGCCTGCTCTGAGGGCAGGGCTAGTACAGCATGTGGTGCCGGGGATCGAACCGCGGACCCTGAAGCCACCCAAGCTTTCCCAAGCAGGCACTTTAGACCACTGAGCCATCCTGCCGGGCCCCTACAGATAACTTTTGGAAGTCAAAAAAAAAACAGAGTAAAAGTTAGGACCAAACACAGAGTAGAAAATGTATCATACATACAAAGAACCAAGTATCAGTATCCAGAATAGAAAACTATTATATATAAATTATAAAAATCAAAAAATAGACCAATTAAAAAGTAGTCAAGGATTTAAGTAGGCTATGCTTAGGGAATCCTCAATATCCATATAAAATATGCCTAGGGTACCAATAATTTAAAAATATGCAATGAAATTAAAACCATGACAAATAGTTTTCTGCCTATAATTTTGGAAGAATGTAGTATGTCTAACAATCAAGCATTGGTGACTTTGTAAGCAAAAGAGCGACTTCTGCTGCTGGAAATGAAAGTTTATTCCACCATTTCGAACAGCATCTGATTCAGAAGCATGACTTACTTATTCTACTCTTGAGAAAATCTCATGCTTGTATGCAGGAACACTCTAGTAGTCATTGCCATGGAACAGTAGGAGGGATACATAAATTGTAGATAATGGAAAACTACTCAGTGCTACCAAGTGATGCCATCATCTCCTTTAGAATCAACGTCCTTGTGATCCTGTGTAGAGCGCCCTACTGTGTAGCTCTTTCTTCTGTTTCCTGCTTCACTCATCAACACTGACCCACCTCAGGACAAGAGCCAAATAGCAGCATTCAGTCACTTTTGAAAAACCAGATGTTCTCTCTGTCAGTATTCCCAGATGAGCTCTGTGACCCTCTGAATCCTTTGTGCTGATCATAGACTGTTTGTTTGCTTGTTTGTTTGTTTATTATATTTTAGGGAAGATTCTACAGGGTGTTCAGGGTCTCACTACTAAATCAGACTCAGTGATCCACCTGTTTACAGCCCCCCAAGAGCTGGGATTACACATGCATGCTACCACACCTAGTCTCAATTGCCCTGTCAGCACACCCTGGGGTGGGGCCAGCACGGCAGGCGCCAGGAATCAAACCCCTGGCTGCTGCCCCTACTTGCAGGGGCTGTAATCCTCTGAGCTATTTGGTGACTCAGTTTAAAGCCTCCTACTCTTTGGCCACCACTTCTGTCCTCCCCCTTGGATGATTCATCAGCCCCAGAAGGGGCCTCCCACGCACCAGGCACCCTGCCTCCTCATTGCCCGTTCCTGGCTCTTTTCGTCACCTGGAAGTGTATGGCCCATCACAGCCACACTCTTGTCCCTTTCATCTGTTGTCCACACCCAGAAAAATTGCAGCCTATGTTGAGTCTATTGCTCTGCCTACTCCACACCTACACCCCAGGAGCTGGATTTGGAAACTGATGTCCAGTCCTTTAGTGACCTGAGACCAAAGCATGCATCATAAAAGGCACTTCAGTCTTCCTTCCTGTGTCCTCAGGAGAGCTGTGTCTCTCCTCTTTCCATTGGATCTGTACCCTAGAGAAGATAACAGGACTCAGGTTGTGTGAGGATCTTGTGAAGGTCAGCAGACTGGCAAAGCAGCTCTGGTTTACAAGAGGAAGTATGGGACCCATGCCAAGTGGTGCTGCCGGAAAAGGTGAATGGCATAACTGTGGTGTCCAACCAACAAGGTGGTTGTAGCAGGGATAAGTATGAAAAGACCACTAAGAAGATGCTGGACAGGAAGCCGTATCTCACCAAGTAGAAAAGGAAAAGGGCAAATATAAAACGGAATTGAGAAAAATACAGGAAAAAATTAATCTTATATGCAACTTTCGTTAACCATTGGTGATTTTTTTAAGGTACTAAATTGTACTGGACAGCTATGCTGTTGTGGTTTGTGTATAGGTGTCCCCCCAAAGCCTCATGCAGTCATAGGGTGGCTTCTGGAATTTGTAATTGATTATTGTGGGTGTGGGTGATGCACCTCCCCTGGGGCAGGTGATTTTCATTTCAGTGTAAGAAAGGAAGAGAAGTTAGCTGCTTGAGCTGCTGCTACTCTCTCCCTAGGCTCTTGCTCTTGCCCGCTGCCATAAAAGGTTTTCTGCTCTGTGCCTCACCTTAGAGCCAGCTGAATATGGACTGAAATCTCCAGTAACTGTGAGCTCAATAAACCTTTCCTTCACTCATTTTGAATGTCCAGTATTTGTCCCAGCAATGACAGAAGAGTAACTAAGAGGTTGACTTTCACCCCCAACTTATTTATACAGAGCCCCAGGGGTCCTCAGCTACTCCCACCTGACCCATTGGTCTAGCAGTTCTGCCCTCACCATTTTGTGTTACCATGCTTTCTTTGTTCTTGGTGTTTTCCATCAGCACACCATATGTGATGCATTTTCTGTCTTTTAAAACAAAGCCTTTGGCCCTGGATCCTAATCCAGCCCCCTCCACCTGCTCCCTTTCCGAGAAAGTCTGTCTTGTGAGAGCAGCTGACTTCCACTCACCTCACCTCTTCATCTCCATCTCCGTGCTCCCCAGCTCAGAGCTGAGCTGTCTCCCCCTTGGGGTCCCAGGCCCTGAGATTCCTGTGAGGCTCTCTGTAGCACTGAACACACCCACTTCCCCCTCCTAGAACCTCTTTTCCCCTTGGCTGCTAGGCCCCTCCAGGCCACTCAGGACTTTGTAACTCTTGTTTGGCTCCTTGAGTGATCTAAGACCTGTGGATAGGAAGATCCTCATGCCAGAGCCTCCCAAGTGCACAGCGCCATCCCCAGCCCTCCCCCACACAGTCCAGAACCATACACTTCCAATTGCATTAGGGACTTTTCTTGTTTAGAAGTCTAATAGGGACCTCAAACTTAACAGAATAAATGCTCAATGTTCACTTTCTCTCCTTTCTCCATTAAAAATTATGAGTGTGGTTATAGTTAGCACCTTATGCCATAATACCTATTTTGGACTTAGGAACTCCATCATTGTAAAATAATAAGTTTGCATTTTAAATCATTAATTGTATGGTAATTTGCCACAGCAAAAAAAGAAAAAGTAATATATACTCTCTTCTCAGTCACCTAGGATTTTGCCTAGCACAGGTACTAAATAAGCTTTCTATGAACAAATAACCATGTCTTCATTATCTTAGATCCCATATAGAGATGAATGAAGTTTCTAGTCTGTGTTCTAAATATTGTCAATAAGAATAAATCCTTTCTTTGATAAGTGACGTTACTTTTATTGTTACTGGGCAAAAGACTGTGTGTGTGTGTGTGTGTGTGTGTGTGTGTGTGTGTGTGACAGACAGACAGACAAATATATCTGAAAATTTCAGGAATAGAAGAGACGAAAGGACAATTAAATTTCCTGTTCTGATTCCTGCAGTTTTCTGACACTCACTCTGGCAAATGAACACTGCAAGTCTATCTCAGAGTAGTCTGTAATGGAAATTTATTTTGGCTGGAAGGGTCAAAACCACTTTGGGCTAGATTTTTCTGCCTCTTAATCTGTTTTACTCCCCACCTATTGAATAAAACCAAAACTAAATAAATTCAAAACTAAAAATGTTAGTCATGAAAAAAAAACTGACTTATTCTAACCATGTGTCAAAAATATATATGAAGTTCAGATCACTGATTGTCTTTACAAGTGAAATGCCTTTTACATTCACCTTTGTCAGAAAAAACCTTCATGCCCTCCCACTGGAAGCCATCAAATTAGCTTTTCATGGCTAGAACTCAAGAAGTGATTGGCAGTTGGGTGATGGACATGTGCATCACTCGCTCACATGCCTCTGAGGGGCATTCGGGCCAGTAATCTTCAGGAAAGAATGGCACTGGCTTAACCTTTGACTTACCGTGCTGTCCAAATCCTGTCACATTATTAATTTCTTTTTTGTGCTGGTTGGTTTGGCTGATGGAGTTCAGCTGAATTCAGTTCCACAGATTCTGTGCCCTGTGTCTCTCTCTGCTAGACACCTGAGAAAAAGTTGACCCTGAGAGGGTATCATAATGTCCTGGAATACAGGCCTGTTCTTTACATCACTCACACTCTGTGGATGGCACAGAGTCTGGCAGGAGTGAGGTGGCACCAGTGATGATTCCAGTGAGCCAGGCCTGGTGAGGGCTGGTTGAGAAGGGTAAGAAGAGGAGAGGAGGAGGGGAGGCACATGTATGTGAGAACTTTGTGAATCACCAGAGCATCTTGAATGTCCCTATGTTAATTACATGAATAATAATAGCTTTCAACGTGTGAATGTTGTCTTTGTAGCAAATTTTATTGGTATATATTTGCTCAAGGTATATAATAAATATATTCATAGTGAGGAAGAGGTACATTTTTTTTGAAGAGGTGTATTTAGATGTTACATCTTATCCTATTGCCTTTCCTTTCTTATCCACCCATTTCCTCATCTCTCTGTTTCCTATTATCTATATTTATTGGAGGACAGTATTGTAAGAGAAATTATGTTTAATAATCTTCTGCATCCAGTGTTTTTCACTGAGCGTTATGGTCTCAAGGTACATCCACTTTCTTTAAAATAACTCAAAATTTGTCCTTCTCTATGGCCAAGCAGTACTCCACTGTGTGTACATGCCACATTTTTCTTTAACTATTCATCTGTTGATACGCATATAGGCCACTTGCAAGGCTTAGCCATGGCGAGTTGTGCTGCTCTGCACTTGGGCATGAATGTATCACTATGATATGCTGCCTATAAGTTGAAGATATCCAGGAAAGATAGAGCTGGGTCAAGTAGAATTTCTAGTTTTAGTTTTTTGAGGAACCTTCCTACAGACATCCATAATGGTTGTACCAGTTTGCATTCCCACCAGTGACAAGAATTCCTTTGCCCTCAAAACCTTGGTAGGCAGCATGTTGCTTTTGAGTTCTTGATGATGGCCATTCTTCCAGCAGTGAGATGGGATCTTGGCATTACTTTAACTTGCATTTCTCGAGTAGCCAAAGATGCTGAGCAATTTTTCATGTCCTCCTTCCTTTGAGTGGCATCTATTCATTTCAGTTGCCCAATTTTGGATTTGATCTCTTATTCTTGGGGGTATCTGGCTTTTGTTAAGTTGCTTACATGTTATAGATGTTGGTCCTCTGCATAAAGGGTAGGTGGCAAAAAAAAATTTCCTATTCTGTAAGCTGTGTCTTCACTTCATTGTTTCCTTTGATTTGCAGAGGATCCTTTCGACTTGATGCAGTCCAATTGGGTCATTATTGGTATCACTTCCCATGCAGCTGGAGTTCTTTTCAGTAAACCCTTCCTATACCTATGTCTTCAAGATGTAGGTATACCTGTTACCTGTGTTACACCTGTCAGCAGGTATTACCTGTTTTATCTTCTGGCATACCCATTAGGTGTCTCTATCCAGATGTATTTTAATTTGATTTTAATACTGATGAGAGGTATGTACCTAAGATGCATTCCTTTCCATGTGGACAACCAGTTCTCCCAGCACCATTTTTTAAAGACTGCCTTTCCTCTAGTGCATGTTTTCTGGCCCTTGGTAAAAGATTTGGTGACCTAAGGTTGCCTATAGTCATTTCTACATCCTCACAGTTCTATTCCCTTGATCAACATGTGTATTTCTATGCTGGAGGATGTTTTGATCACTGTGGCTTTGTAGTATAATTTGAAATGCAGGATTGTACTGCCTTCTGCTGTGTTCTTGTTGTTCAGGATTACTTTGGGTTTTGGTTTTTTGTTTATTTGTTTTTTCTTTTGTATTTTAGGGAATGGTCTACAGGGTGTTCAGAGTCTCACTACTAGATCAGACTCATAGTGATCCCCCTGTTTACAGCCTCCTAAGAGATGGAATTATAAGCACACACCACCACACCCAGTCTCAGTTGCTGTCTCAGTGTACCCCAGGGCAGGGCTGACACTGTAGGCCTGGGGAATTGAACCCCCGGCCTCTGTATCTGCTTGCAGGTGCTTTAATCTGCTGAGCTATTTGGCCAGCCCTTGATTTGGCTACAAATGTATGAATCTTGGTTATGATGTTGACCAGTTAATTTTCTAATAGAAATGTGTTTGGTGCTACCAAAAAAATCCACATTTTGATTGATACATCAAAAGAATTCACTCTTATTTAACAAGCTATGTCAATTGCTGTGATGTGATCATCACACATTTTGTACACATACTAAGATGTCTCCCTGCCCCCTGTATATATGTATAATTACTATGTGCTGATTATTTTTTTTTAAATGAATCCTGTGTTGTGACAAATGAGGATTTGTGGATTGAAATTAATCCTGGTATTTAAAGAACTAGTTAAGAGTGGTTTATCTGCCACACATGACTTTCAGAGTTGTTTGCTAACTGATATCAGTTAAATCTGTGTTTTTGCTCTGTTTTATTTGTTCAGATGAAAGTGGGACTTTCACCCTGCGAAGATAAGGATTTCTTGGCCACATAGATTTTTGCCAGGCCCTTGATGAGGCCACATTTCCTGTGTTTGAGATGGTGATCACGGGTGCATCCAAAGAGGACAAAGGATAGTGGTTGCACTAACCTGCTTTGAGCTTTGCAGAAGCAGGTGCTGGATCTAGGGTTTTCTTTGCCATGACACTAGTGTGACAACAAGAGGTGCTTGCTCACTAACCAGACCCATGCATGTATTTCCCTTCTACATTGTTCTTTGAGCATCAGAAATGATGGAAGAGATGAGAGAGAGAGAGACATAGTACGACTCGTTCCTTTGTAAGCTCCCAGAGCACTTGCCCTCCTGCAGCCCAGCAGCCCCCTGTCTGCTCCTATTTCTTGCTTACCCAGCAATACCAGGCCTGTCCCAGGCACCACAGAAGACGTAGGCCCTGCCCTGCCTCATTCTCTACAACAAAGACTCCTTAGGAACAAGCATCACCCTGAACTCACACTTCACCTTGGTGAATATTTAGTATGCTATGAGAGTGCAGGAAGTATTTACTAGAAAGTGAACCTAGCAGCAGGTGGCATAGACCCATTAGTTGGACTTCTGTTAGCCTAGAATCTTGCACATCAGTTTGTTTTTTATTTTAAGAGTAAATACATTGAAACTTCCCTAAGCTATCCCTCACTCTTCCTGCTGCAAACAAAATGCAAAGACAGGTTGGTTAGTGGGACAAAATCCATCGATACATAGACGCTAGCACTTTTAAGAGATGGAAAAACAGGTATGTGTTGCAGGATGACAGTATGGTAATTTTTTTCTCTCAACACATTCTATTTCATTTGTTTTATTCATCTCCATATGTCACGTGTCATGTATTCATTTTCTGGTCTCAGACAAGAAAATGATTATTAAGGCCACATGTAATACATATTGGAGCTCTTATACTTCCTAGGTTGTCCTCAGTCCTTGCATACACCCCACTTTCTTACTATGCTTTCCTCATCAGCCACCCTGACTATAAACCTCAAGTTCAATGACTGCTTTGTTATTTACATTAGGACCTATTCCTATGAGTAACTGGAAGTTATTACAGTAAGATACTAATCTTTGGGGCCATATGTGTACATTCCTAAGTATATTGGAGAGAGAGAGAGAGAGAGTGTGCGTGTGTGTGAAAGAGAGAGAACAGGGAGAGAGACAAAGACAGATACAGAGAGACAGGCAGACGGACAAAGATTGAACCCAGGGAACACTGAGCTATGTATACCCATCCTTTTTTTTTACTTTGAGACACTATCTAAGTTGTCTAGGCTGGCCTGGAACTGGCATTCCTCCTGCCTCGGCCTCCCAGTGATCTGTACCTAAACCAAAACCAACTGTCATGGCTACAGAGAATATAGTTTCCATCTGTGAGAGAAGTAGTAAAATTTTCATGTAAGTGGTTGACATTGTCAAAGATTTTCTAGATCCTGTCAAAGACGAGACATGATACAGGCTGGAAGCGTACCGTGGTGAGAAGAGGTGTGTGCTGTCCACTGGGGAAGACACACAGTAGACAACAGCAGGTGCATAAATACAGGCTCTGCCTAGCTACAAAAAGAAACATCAGTATGCTGGCTAGCATAGGTCCTGCTTCAGGAGTGTGGTACAGTATTCCTGATCTGAAAATTTAACAATGAGGTGAAATGTGGTGATGGACTCAGCTGTGGTGGTTTAGCTAGAAGTGATCAGTGTCCTCAGAGCAGGAGCAAAGAGCACAGAGGAGCTTCCCCTTTGAGCAGGACCATTTATTTGGTGTCGAGAGCAGTTGTCCGTGAGTGTCCGGGTACTGACCTGCAGGCGTGACCTGAGGTCCAAAGGACCCTGTGACCATAAGAAGGGGCCCTGATGGGTCTCACATAATCACACTCAGTGTGCACTGCTGTCACCACAGGGAGTTGGGACAGCAAAAGCGGGCTGAATGCTGTCTTCTGTGGTCTACCACACAATGCACAGGCAGGAGGTGGTCGCAGGCCTCAGTGTAACCAGTGAGTGGCATCAAAAGTTGTTCATAGTTGTCTGTTCTTCATGAAGGGTAACCAGGAGATTTTCTTCCAGACATTTTCAGTGTGATTTTGCCTTTTCTTTGTTGGGTGGAGTAGAGCAATTCAAAGTCATATAGTGTAGTGGAAGTGCTTCTCCTTCAGATACAGTAGCCTCTCGATATTTCTTGATTTGACTTTCACAGACTCACTGTTTTGCAACTTCAAAAAATATTAACCTACGTTATTTACCATGGATTTTTCACTATATCATGGGATTTTTATAGTACCTTACAGTATATATGTGTTGTTAAAATTATGTAGGCTTATGAGTTTAGAAAATGGTTAAGAGAGACTGAGCATGAGCCATGCGCCTGTAATCCTAGAGCTGGGGAGGCTGAAAACACAGTCACTACAAGTCCAGTCTGTGTAATGAGACCCTGTACTAAAATACAGAATGTCTTTTAAAAAGAGAGAGAGAGAAGGAAATATTTAAGAATATGTTTTTTGAAGTGTAGGAAAGGTTTATAAGAGTATGGGAAGGGTTTATAAAACATATATATATACCCCTCTGCAGTATGTGAGGGACCATTGTATCTTGTCTGACACATCCCAGAGGTGGGAAATCGTTCTCTTTTTTTTTTTTTCAGTACCAGGGATACAATTCAGGACCTCGCGCTTGCCAGGTAGGTGCTTGTGCCCCTGAGCTATATATCTGGCCAGAAGTGGGAAATTTAGGGATGTACTGCACAACTCTTCCAAGACAGATGACTTGCCAAGAGAAGTGTAATTGGTTAGATAAAACAAAATTACAAAACAATAGAGAAGTTTATAAGTAGCTGCAACAGGAAGGTAGATCAAGTTCCCAAGCAGCTGGGGGCTGTAGAGAGGCCCCAGAGAGCAGCATCACACTGGTGTTCCCAGCTGTGTCCAAGTCCTTACATCATGGACCACCACTGGGTGGGGTAACTGCCGAAGCTGAAGGAGCGCACAGAGGGACAGGCTAAACATACCTGAAAATAAACTCAGATTAAGACTAGTGGCTTGGAACCAGGGTGCAGCGCAGTGATGGAGCACTTGCCTGTCAGGTACAGGCCTCTAGGTTCCCAACAAGATTACACTAGATGTTGATACTGTTCTCGTTACATCTAAACAAAGGGTGTACTGCCAAGGAACCTGAAAGTTTTTGTTTTCATAAGAGATAGCAAAGAGGACTGCAGAAAATAATGCCTTTGATCCCAGAATTTCAGTATGTGGAATATTTTGTCTATGTGGCATAACCGTCAACACTATTTCAAGAACCTTACTGCTATGTCAAACAGAAACTTTGTACCCATTACACAGTAACTCTCCATTATCCTGCTCCCCTTCTTGCAGCTCCTAGAATCCTCTACCCTGACTGCCAGCCCTGTGGATTTATCTGTGCTGGGTATCTCATGTGCCTGAAATTACACAGTTCGTTCTTTTGTGTCTGGCCTGTTTGTCTTAGCATAATCTTTTCAAGGTTCATCCATGCTTTTTGTATCATAGTTCCACTCTTTGTGGCAGAATAATACCCATCATAAGTTTATGTACTTCTTTTATACATTTACCTATGAACGGATACTTTAGTTGTTTTTATCTAGGCTGTTGTAATGACTGGTTTGAACATTGAACAAATATTTGTTTTAGTCTTGGCCCTGGTTTCTTTTGGTTATATGCTTACAGTAGAAATCCTAGGTCATATGGTAATGTTTTAGCTAATTAAGTTCATTGGTGTGTTTTAGATGGACATAGTGATCACCATAGTAAATGCGTGCCAGTACGTGGTACACCTTGGTTCTTTTCCAGTTTCTCTCTACCTCCTTCAAATCCTCATCTCCATATTTGCAAAGCTATGCATCTCAGTTACTTTTCTCTCGTTGGCTGGGACAAAGTAACTGACTCCCAAAATTAAGGAAGAAAAGGTTTGTTTAGCTCACAATTAGTGGAGGTTTCAGGCCATAACTCAGCTGCCTCCAAGGTAGAGAGGCACATGGCAGAGAGCAGCCATTCATAGCAGTGGAAAACAGTAAAACAGCAAGAGCCAAATGGGAGGAGCAACAGCCAAGAGAGGCAAGCCTGTCCCCCTCCCTTACACCACATTCAGGCTGTCTGCACCAGGGTGCGGGTAGCTCACACACCCATAACCCCAGCACTGGACTGTGAATTAATCACAAACTCAAGAAGCTGCCCCAGTGCCTACATGAGAGTTTGGGGGAATGACTAGACACAAGCCATAACACTTTGTTTCCACTTTTTCCTTCTCTTCTCATTTTTTTCTTTTTTTTTTTTTGTCTTTTTGAGACAGGGTCTCGCTATGCAGTTGAGGCTGGTCCTGAGCTCACTTTTGTAGCCCAGGCTGGTCTCGAACTTGCACCAATCCTCCTGCCTCAGCCTCCCGAGTGCTGGGATTACAGGCGTGAACCACCACGCCCGGCTTCATTTTTTTCTTTTCCTTTTGGTTTTTTATGAATTTTTTTCTATTTATTTATCTATCTATGTATGTATCTATCTATCTATCTATCTATCTATCTATCTATCTATCTATCTCTTGGTCAACTCAGCCTTCCCTGAGGGCCAGGCTGGCACAGCATGTGGTAGCAGGGAGCAAACTGCGGTCCCCTGCACCTGCCTAAGCTTACCTAAGCAGGCACTTCACACCACCAAGCTCTCTTACCAGCCCCCTCCTTTTGATTTTTTTGAGGAGCTGCCAAGCTGTTTTCATGGCACCTGTAGCACTTTTTGTACTTCCACGGGCAATGCATTGAGTTTGAATTTTGCTACATTTT
>PVJA010050020.1:0-13369 GCA_004027025.1 Myocastor coypus | reverse complement strand
TGCGCCCTAGGGTGGAACCAGTCATACCCCAGGACGGGCCCTTGATCCCGTTCTAGGGAGAAATCCAATCATATCCTAGGCAGGCCCGGGTGATACTCCAGGGAAGAACCAATTGTACCCCAGAGTGGGGCTCCCATCAACAGGGAACCAGGCTGCTGAGTCATTCAGCCAAGTTGACACATTGTATCAACCACTACAGCTGCTATAAAAATGGGTGCACATATGTTGCTGTAGTATGATGTTTTTAGTTCTTCTGGAAAAATACTCAGGAGGCGAATAGATGAGTTGAATGGGACCTCTAGTCTTAGCTTTCTGATAAATCTCCACACTGATTTCCATAGTGGTTGTACCAATCTACACTCGAACCAACAGTGGAGCAGGGTTCCTTTTACCCCACAGCCTCTCCAACATTTGACCTCTTGATTATAGCTGTTCTTTCTGGGGTGAAATGGAATCTCAGTGTTGTTTCCATTTGCATCTCAAATGACCAATGCTTTTGAACATTTTTTTCATATATTTACTTGCTACCTGCATTTCTTCATCTGAGAAGTGTGTATTCATCTCAGATGCCCATTTTGGGGTTGGATCTTTGAAGTTTAGAGGCTACACTGCTTTCTTGTGAGTTGGGTAACTTAATGATTGAGGTGTTCAACCAGTAGCAGCCTCAGTTTCATTGTCTTCAACATGGTGTTATTAATAGTTCCACCTCACTCTTGAAGCATAAGGAGAGGCAGAGAACCACTGCATGTGACATACTTTGAATAGTAATATCCACTCAGAGACACTTTTGTAAGCGACAACAACAGTATATGAGTGTTTCCTGTGCCCATGCTCTGTAGTTATGGTTATATTACTTATAAAAACCCTAAAGGCAGAGGAACTAGATTTCTACCATAAAAACTTTAATCAATTCAGAAAGGTGATCATCTTTGGCACCATCAATTATGACATTTTGACAGTGTCTGGATTGCATAGCTGTTTCTGGAAGGAGTTTTTAAGAAGTCATGTGCAATAGTCTCGCACTTAATAGGCACTGACAATGCACATGTGTGAAAGAGATTTTCAATGCATGGTCTATATCCTTTGTTTGAAAGAGAAAGATTCCTCCCCATCAGAGTCAGAAGCCCTAATAGGGAGAAAAGACAACACAGATGAGCCTGAAGCTCACTGGACAGCCTAGAAGACTGAAGCTGTGCCCAGTGTCTCTGGCTTCCCATCATCTTTCTCCATGACTTTTCGCAAAGCTACTTAATGCATGAAACCAAAAGCCTCCCCAAAAGATAGCCAGTGTTGCAAAATAGCACTGTATTTCAAAAAATCTGGGAAACAAAAACAGATATGCATTTCAACAACAGGAAAAGGTGACCTATTCACCTTGTTTTAAGCATGCAAATGTAAAAGTAGGTGATTAGCTCATCTGAGGCTTTCATAAGAAATCAAGCTGCACATACTTTATTTTTTCATCCCAAATGTTTTGTATTGGTTTGAAGGACATTTTAAGAATCTTTGTTTCATTTTGTTTTTGTCATTCTTATTCTTCTCATCTCCATTTCTCTGTGTCACCAAATAAACACCCACTGGTAAGAACAGAAGCCTCTTGCCTACTTCAGCAACACCAAGGGCATGTGTAATGACTAACTCTGAGAAGTATTAGCAACCCATGATAAGCGAGTGCCTAGAGCACCTGGTGACTGTCCTCCTTTTGTGCCAGAAGCATAGAGTTACTTTCTGGCAATGGGAAGCATAGGCCAGGTCCACTAAACTCCATTTGCTTGTCAAACCTAAGCTGAAGGTCCTGACATTTGAGACATCTGAGATTAGGGCACTTCAGAAGAGACATCAAAATACCATGTCATAAAGTGCCAGCTGCAGAGCAGAGGATGGAACTCAGAGGGCAACTGTGTGCCCTGCCCTATCTTCTCACTGCAGGAGAAGCTGGCAGTTCCCCCTGAGGAATGGAAACAACACCCCTCTGATTAATCACACGTGAAGGAACCTGTGCTTTACAAAAGCTGTGAGATCCTCAGAACAAGCAGGTCAACTCTGGCATTTGTGAGTTAACTTTGAAAGGCAGATAAACATAACAGGACAAGGGGAAGAAGTCGAAGTTGTATATTTTACATCAAGAAGTGATGCTTACACAAAACAAGCTATGGCAGGGGAATGATCACTCTTCAGTTTTCCTTCAGAGATAGTCCCCTTCCACCCTTCTGCCAGCCCCTATCTCCCATGCCAATATACCCAATCCTTAAGTCTGACGTTCTTTGGGGCGCGGATTGATGCTCCTCCTCTTATTATGCACTCTCCCAGGCACCCCAGGATTCCTTAGCATTTAATAATAGCTACTACTTCTGTGGACTCCCATCTAGAGTTCCAAGCCAGAGCCTTCTTTGGGTCTCATGATCTCTTTGTGACTGCGTACCCAGCTTCTCTACCCAGATCCTTACACAAACACCAAGCTCAACACAGGCAAGAAAACTTTCTGTTTTGTCTCCAACTCTTCTTCTCCATGTGAAAGGGTAACCACTCACCAAGCCCCTGGGTGAGGAGTTCCCAGATCTAGCACTTTCTCTATGTTCCAATGACCTCTGCTTCAGTGCAAAGGCCCCTGCTTTCTCACCTGGATGGCCACCTGGAGTCCCTAGCTCCAATCGCACCTCCTTCCAGTCAGTTCTTCGTTGTGTTGTCATGGTAATGTTTCAATAAGATGAAATATACTGCACAATGGAGATTCTGCTCTTGTCTTGGAACTTTGTTTAGGGTCCATTCTGAGAACACTAAGGCCATTTTCGGGACCCCCAGAGCTATTAGTCATCTCCTCTTGGGACTGCTGAGAAGTGGCCAAATAAGTCCCTCATTTCTCATGTCGATTACTCCATCTCACTAGCAGAACAGAACACTGAAGGTCATGGAGGCGTTAAGGAAGAAAGGACTGCTGAGGCCTAGGGAGAAAGAAGAGAGTGCATTGACTTTTCTTCCATTTTTCTCTTCAGGAAAAGAGGAGGATCTGTTCTTTCCTGCTAGAGGCAATGCAAAATAAAAGAATTGTTCATGAAGAGTGAGATACTTGCAAAGAAAAAAAAAAAAACCTGACATCACATGTCTCCCTCCTCCACATGGTATTTAGTGGTTGATGTTGTGACAAAACCTATCCCAGGAGCCCAATGCAGAGCACAGTCCAGAGATTCTGAAAGAATGTGACTTTCACCCCCAGCCATTTGCCAACATGGGTGAAGACAGCAGTCACCTTTGCCTTTCTCCTCAAGGAATCTGAACACAATTCAAATGGGGAAAAGAAGAAATAATGGATGAGCCTGGCTATCTTTATTACAAGGTTAAAGACGGTTCTGTGGGAAACACATGCCTCAGAAAGAAATTAGGCTGCAGCTGTCCTTAAGGCCTACAGCTCGCTTGTGGAGGCAAGAATTGGAGATGTGCCATAGAGAGGAAGTCCCAAGCATGCGTCACCTAGTTCAGAGCCATGTGCAGTACAGAGATCTTGCAGAGCTTTCCAAATAAACCCAAACTATTCCGTTAAAATAACTTTTTCTTCTTTTCCTTTAATTTCTCTCTCCATCAAATCCTACTCTGAAAGAATAACTAACAGGGATGCTAGAGCAGACTCTTAACTGCAGTATCCTCCCCAGATCAGGACCAGGTTGGAGAATCAGAGATGCAGACTGAATGCAAGACTGAGGCTTCAATTTAGATCTGCTGGACTTACTGATATCTGAAAATGAATTAGCTGCCAAAACAAGACTACTCTTAGAGTTGAAAGTAACTGGAAGCCTTCAGAATCAAATGTTCAGGAAGAAAGATTTGGCAGAACACAGTTGAAAGCAGTACTGGGAGCAAAACAAGTCATTTCTCATTCTCTAAAGTAAAAATTATCCTGTTAGTCCTCTGCTGAAAGTCTTCTTGGTGACTTCCTAGCATAATTTTTAGTATGTAATATGAATTATATGTATATCTCCATATATCACACATATATGTATATTTTAGAGATCTGAGTATGGGTCCTACCATTCTATTTATCACCCTCAATGTTGGTGGGCATGGTATCTACTTTACTGAGACTCTGCTTCCTCCTGTAAAAAGTGAGGAAAACAGCAACATTTATATCACAATCTGTCACAAGATCAGATAAGAAAATGAAAGTTAATAATTTAATAAATCCCTTCACAGAATATTAAGTACTGATTAAGTACGTAGTTATGAATTTATCCACTCAATAACGATGTTATTGGTGATGAAGAGAGAGTAGTAAAGGAGGTAGACAAAAATGATATTATGAAGACAAATAAAAATAATTTCTGATAGCCCTAGATGCTATGAAAAAATTAAAATCAAAATAGTAAGAATGATCAGGCGATAAAGAAGGCTACTTTGATTGGAAAGGGCTTGGTCACATTCCCCGAAGTCTTCTTCTCTGAGGATGAAACATCCAGAATATAATTTTGGCTACAGGAAGGAAAAGGAAACCAACACAGAAAATCGGAAACAGAATTTCACAAGGAAGAGTATAGCAAGGGCAGAGGCACTTGCTTACCTGGTGGTAGAGTGTGTGGCAGAGTAGGGTGCAGAGGGAGGTCAGTGAGTGGGGAGGAGGGGCTGGGCCACAGGGGCCTTGGGGACGTTGCAGGAACAAAATTTTAGCTAAGTAAGCTCACTTGCTTTCAGACACCCCCTGATAAACAGCAATGACAAAGATGATGAAGTTGTAAGCATTTTAAGAAGCCAAGGCTCATCTCAGAGCACTTCCTGTTGTTTTATCCTGTCCCCAGTCTCCCGCGTCTCCACTGACCCATAAGCCACCACTCCTCTCCTCACATCCCCCTCCTCTGCAGCACACCTGCACATCCCAGGCAACCCTCCGAGGGAGAGAGCCTGACTCTTCCATCTAAGTTTTTCTACTTTAGGCTTTGTCTTTTGAGGTGTTAGTTTATTGATCAAAATTACAGAATGATGACAAAGTAGTATAAGCCATTAATATACTAATGCCCCCCAAATGCCAAAGCTACATTTAAAATTGTCATATAAAGTGACTTTAAAAGAAGAAAAACCTTTTTTAACTACATTTCTGTATTTTACTACATTTCTGACAACTAGTCCAGTTTAGCAAAGGAACTAACAGAATAGATAGAGACATAGGAGCAGATTTATTACCCTTGGGTTCCATGACTATCGAGGCTATCCAGCAAGGCTGACCTGTCATCTGAGGCTAGCAAGCCCCTGAATGAAGCAGTTGCCATAAACCAGTCAGTTGGAAGGCCAGGGAGAGCTTAGTGGGATGCAAAAGGTTAGAAGTGGGACTGGGAAAGATTCGGAGTCAAAGGCCTGACGACTAGTAGCTCTGACAGGGAGATGAAAATGTCTCAGTTCAGAAAGAGAGGGGTACTGCCCCCACACACTGAGGAGGGTGCATCTTCTGATTCCAGAGCCAACTTCCTTTGGAAACACCTTGGCAGAAACAATGTTTCACCAGCTATCTGGGTGTTCTTTAACCTGGTCAAGTTGTTGATACATAACATAAAACATAGCAACAAGTGCTTCATTTCAGTAATTAAACACATTTTGAGACAATTAAATAGAACATAATTTATCCATCTCTTTTCTTTCTGGCTCTACCCAGCCAGCCCTAATATATTGGCTCCATCTTTATCTGTCTCTATCACTACAGCAATATCTGTACCCATATCTTCATTATTTCTCATATCATCAATCAAAACATAAGGAGCAACATCATTCGGATACAGCATTCACTACTTTGGGAGCTCACATATTCAAATCAGCAACCTACAACGGTAAGAAAATGAAACAATTTTTTAGGCATCAAAATCTGGGTACTTAGCACTGTCTGTGATGATTTATAAATATGGATAGTTCTTCACGTATGACATCCTATGAATGACTCTCCTTCATGTTTTGGCTTTTCCCTTTGGAGCAAAAGATTATCCCAGGGTATGGCTTCAACCTAGAGCCAATCCATGGCCCAGATGGTCAGCTCTGCTGGATGGGACCTGCCAGAGCAGACAAATGGCGATTTTGGAGACCCAGAACCATTGCCCACCTTCAAGTTGCCCCACCAAAGGCTCAAAGAAACTCTCTAGAGAATGCTTTTACTCCTGGTAAAGCCTAGCTTTGGAAACAATGCGCACTTATTATTCTGATAACTGAAGGTAACAAATGAACTGTGACTTTTTCTTGCTCTTTGCATCTTTACCTTATCAGTGCTGCAGACTTGAGAGAACGTCTTGCAGATGCGCACGGTGGGGGAGGGGGTAATGGAATAGAGATCTGAGCTGTGAGTTGCTTGGGTCAGGCTCTGTACTTGCCTATGGGGACAAAACTGTGAATGAGACATGGCCACAGCTTGCAAAATGTTCCTTCTTTAATACAGAATTTTAAATCTTAGATACAAACGCTCAAGTCCTCCAATTCCTCAAATTCTGACTATATTGCATTTAATTTGTACAGTATTAATGAGAGAAAAAGGGGAAAATTCCCAAGCTAAGAAATTTTGTCTGAGTTTAGACAGACTTTTTCAGTCGATTATGCCCTGAGGAAAACCAATAGAAACTCACTAGCTACATGGCAGACAGATGAAGATTAAGAGGGGGACAAGAGCTAATTATTTTTTTATAATAAAAGAGTTTCTAAAAGATGCTAAAAATCTATTTCCATACAACACTTTCAAAACGTTTTATACATGAGTCAGAATCAATAGCTTTGAAAATGAACAATAGCTACAGATGTAAGAGCTTTTATAATAAAATAGATTTGGAAATTGGTAAAAACAAATATTCAAACCTTTGATAGAAAAACACATTGTAAAGTGTAATTTCATAATTTTTAAGCAGAAAACAATGTTATAATCTTCACCAGAGTTAATTGACCGGAGCTAATTTTTAACTTAGCATGTAATTTTAACCATTTTATCACTATAATGATTCAAATACAGATGGAAATATGCCATCAATTGGGCAATTTTTACTAAATGGTTTATAAATTGAAATCTCATAGAAATAGGAGCCTTTCTGTCTCAGAGCAGTAACTCTTGAGATATGTGAGGTTTATGAAGCCAGGATTGATTGTGTACCTTGAGTAATTCCCTTTGAGACGTGGTGTTTGAAATTCCCTACCTGCTTGGCCTTATGTTTACTTTTTCAAATGGTCCAAAGGAATTAAATATACTATTGAATTCACTTGGAATTCATGTTAGACTGCTCACGAAAAGCCCATTTTTTTTTTTAGTTATCAAATGCACAGAGATATTTGTTATCGGTTTTTTTTTTTTTTTTTTTTTTTTTTTTTTTTTTTTTTTTTTTTTTTTTTTTTTTTTTTTTTAAGTAGCTTTGGACAGGGGTATAGCTCAGTGACATAACTCCTTCCTGGCAAATGCACTGTCCTGAGTTTAACCCCTGGTATTGCGAAAAGAAGAGTAGCTCCTTAGCCATGAGCTTTGGGAACAGAGATTTGTTCCTTAGGTTTGCTGTAGAGAATTTTGCGATGTCAGTGATGCTGCTTTGGAACTGAGTCTTTCTAGAAACTTCTCCAGGACCCGTCCTTATAAGAGGACAGGTTTACTACGTCTGGAGGACCCTTGTCAACAGCCCAAAGTGGAAGTGTGCATCAAAGAGTAAATGCTCCCTCAGAAGTATGTATCCATAACTTCAAATGACCACTATGTGGAATTAGTAAAGTGTTAAATTAAATGCCTTGGAATTTGCATCTTGGCCTAATCGAATTTTCTTATGCTTAGGTCACTGCTTCATCACTTTGGTAAGGCTTGAACTGAAAGGCGAGCTTCCTGTGTAATCTGAAGGCTCAGGTGCAAAGCCTGGCGCGGAGTGTCTCCCAGCACTACGTTTCGCGTTCCTCATGGTTTGCAGTTGCTCACTGGATCGCAAACAGGAAAACCTTGACTACTTGGTGAGGAACGAAACCACAGCAGGCTTGTTTTCACACAGGTCACTGTCTGGTTCCTCCCCTCACTTGAGGGATGGGGATGGCACTGATGAAGTTGCAAGGGTCTCCAGCCGTGGGCTTCCGTGAGCTCACAGGTGGAGAAAGCTAGGAATTGGGTCATAGCAAGCTGCACACTTGTATGAGCAAGTTTTGGGCATTGGTAACTATCAGACCCTTCAACCTGAAAAATCCACATGATCACAACATTCGAGTCCACAATAAACTCTAGGAAATTCGATTTTCCCTTCCTTGGCACTTCCTTCTTTGGGCCTAGCATGAGTTCTATGTGCTGCAAACTATGCCCAAGCCTGCAGGCACTTTGTTCCCTACTTCTTCTGTCCTAAACATGTGCATAAGCATGCACACACACACACTCATACATACACCACATGTGCACACAAACACACACACACATAACACAACACATTTGAGAAATTTAATCTGAAACATTTTGACTAACTGCTTCTTGTCTATTTTCTGCAATAATCTTTTACAAGCAATTCATCAGTCATAGAAATGAGGCAGGACTCCCTTTTCATGTGACCACCATCTTCCCCTGCCCAGACTGTGGGTTCACCTGCGTTGGTATTAATGATAACAAAAAGAACAGCCATGATGAGACATAGCTGATATATCAACAAAGCTCTTCAGGGGCTACGCCTGTGGCACAATCAGGCTGGGGCAGCAACTGCAGGAAACCCTATGCATCCAGATATTTTATACCCTCAATTGTTCCTAAGGCAGGACACTAGAGACAAAGAAATAGATGCCTACAAGGAGTGACCCAGAAGGCTCTGAATCACAGGACTAGACCTTACTGAGAACCTGCTTTCCATGTCACCCAAAACCAACTGACCAAGGCTGTTGTTGACATACAGCAGCAGCAGCAGAGCCAAGCACATGGGGCCCGCACCATTTCTGGTAGGGATCCTTTTTGGTATTTCAAGCTCTTGAGGTCCACAGTCCTACAACAAAGGTGTTCCAATTTTCAAGAGCTGGCTAGGAAATTTAGAGGAGGAGAATTCAAACACTGTGCATAGGAGGGCTGCGAGAAGGGTAGGGAGGAAGTACCCCAGCACATCCTGCTTTTACTCCCTGATTTTTGGGGAAGACACCATAGGGTCATCAGTACCACAGCCTCTGAGACATCCGGATGTGGCAGCTGTCATGAGCAAGTCCTGAGCTGAGCTGGTGTCTGGGCTACTCTCTGTTTAGTTAGGTACAAACCAAAGCGAGTGATATCATCAGCACTTTCAAGAGATTACTGCACCGGGTTAAGAGAACTTCAGCTTGGCACAAGAAGTGGCCAGAGACAGGGGTAGAGATCAGCTTCAGAGGAAAGAATTCTAAATACTTCATAGAACTAAGGCTTCTTATTGAACTATCCTAAACACCAGACTTTAAACTCTTCATGGGAGTATTTGCTCAAAATAATTACTTCCACCTTCACATTTTCTTGTGGGGGAGCACTCAACCTTCCCTGGGGGTGGGGCGGCCGTGACAAGTGGTGCTCGGAATTGAGCTGTGGTCTCTGTGACTGCCTAAGCTTACCTAAGCAGGCGCTTTAGATCAATCTTACCAACCCCCAAATTTTTGATATATTGATGACTCACTTGCAATAATGTTTACTTAATAGTCTCTAACCACAATTCACTATTATTCAATTAATGATTTTTAAAATAATCATTTTTTTTAAATATGACCATATTCACTTTAAAAACCTTAAATCAAGAGTTTATAATGGGAGGTTTTGTTTTATTATAACTCAAATATATATATATATATATATATTATTGCATTATATTTATTATATTTTTCAGGCAAGGGTCTACAGCATATTCAGGATCTTACTACTAGATTGGACTCATAGTGATCCATCTGTTTACAATCTCCCAAGAGCTGAGATTACAAAAGTCGGGCGTGGTGGCGCACGCCTGTAATCTCAGCACTTGGGAGGCTGAGGCAGGAGGATCAGTGAGAGTTCGAGATCAGCCTGGGCTACAAAACTGAGCTCAAGGCCAGCCTGAACTGTACAGCGAGACCCTGTCTCAAAAAGACAAAAAAAAAAAGAGCTGAGATTACAGGCACACACCACCATGCCCAGTCTCAATTGCTGTGTCAGAGTACCCCAGGAGTAGGGCTTGCACACAGGCCCAGGAATTGAACCCCCAGACCCTGTGTTTGCTTGCAGGTGCTTTAATCCACTGAGCTATTTAGCAAGCCCTCAAAAGTATTTTTAATGCCCACTTAAAGGACACATACATTATAATATTCATGTCCACATGTTGTCTAAAATCATCAGACACAATTCCAGAGCTACCTGTCCCCCACTGTCACTAGCTATGTTTCTTAAAGCCCACACCTATAATGCGCTTCTGGGGTTGGTGCCTGTAGTCACTGGAAGGCTCAGATGGTTAAAAAGTGGGCACCTCCTGGAGAAATAGTTTTGACCTTAGCTGTTGAAAACTGTTCATGACAGTGTCAGCAACTTTGTTGAGAAAAGGTTTTTAAAAAGTGAACTGTCCACTAGGGATGGCTTGAGCACAACCAAAAGAGACCTAAAGATGGAGGCTGAAAAGAGCACTGATAGACCACTCCTGCTCAGCAGATTTGCACCTCAAGGTGAAGTACTCAGATCAGCAATCTTGAGATTCACAGGCTCCTCTGTATTTGTGAAACTGTTCAATGTTTGAAGAAAATGACATCTTAAAAACTAGTGTAAGGCATAACAATGTGACATTTGACTAGGGTGAGCTGTGTTTCCTTTCTCACAAATGTCTGGAGAGGGTGAATCACACAGAAGATTCTAAGGAGATAAGAAAGACAAAAGGAAGTCACGACCACACACTGAAGCTCGCACTTGTGTGTGTGAAGCCATTTACCCTGTGGATGTAAAGTCGTACTTGGGCCTACAACCAAGGAGATGGTGTAACCAAATCCCACATTTGTGTAAGCCATTCCTCTGTAACACCATACATGTGTATATATTTGCTAAACCTGAACAATGCCTTGTTGAGAGATTGCAGACTTTAATTGCAATTACATTGCATAGATTTAAGATGGAAAATGAATGTCAACACCTGTCTTTTGTCACATGCACTGCTTTGGCCAGCCATGTAAGTTTGATTTCTTCATGAATGTAGGGGGACTTATAGAAATGCATGGATTAGATGGAAGCAAGGAATGAATGACACTTTCAAATAGTAATTCTGTGGTATCTTTAAGGCATTTGTTTATAGATTATTCAAGGTGAACAATATCTGCTGCTGTAGAAGAAATTCAAAATCTCAGGAGCTTCAGGAGTAAAGGCTTACTTCTTGTTCTAGGGGACTCAGTGCAGATTAATGAAATAGGGAGTGAGTGGAAAGGCCTCCATCCTGCCATTCAGAAACTTATGTTCTTTCCCTGGCATTGCTCTGTTGTCTTCTAGGGCTGTCCTCCTTTCCATATAGTTATTCCAACTAGGAAAGACAGAGCATATAGGGAAACACCTACTTCGGTGGCCTTGGCTTGAACCTGCCACATCTCTTCTGCCACTGTCACTGGCAACAACTAGTCACATAGGTCTACCCATACACAGAGGGGCTGTAAGGTGTAATCCAACCATGCTCATGAACAAGAGCACATCACAGATATCAAGGAGCCCTAAGAAGGCTAGACCACAAGGCTGATATTGCTAACAGCTGATTTCTCTCTGAAGGAATTGGTATGTGTATGTTATCCCCTGAAATAATGCCATGTAGAAAGAAAATTTTCCTTTGTAAAATGACAACCTTTGTCAGAGCTGAACCAAGTTGCACCAAATGTTATTACACTTAATCTTCAATGCAAATTTCAATTAGATGATAATACAATAAAAAGTTTATTTTAGAGCTGTTGGGTAAGATAGAAAGAAAAGACAAGACATCCATCCTATGTGGAGAATAGTAGTGGCACTCATAGCATCCCCTTCCTTGCTTCCTCGCTCAGTTGGGTGGGCCAATATGCAGTGCATTGATCATAGTGAACCCAGAGGGCTGTCACTGTGGGCTTGACCTGTCTGCAACACCGGCTGGCATGGTCCCTTGCTAGATATCCCCACTCATGGATGCAGGACGTGTTCCCACACAAGCTCCTGCAAGTACTCATGAAGAAACAGAAGAGAGACACTTCTCAAGCTTCTCTCTGGAGAGGACATGCAGCACTGATATTTTATTGGCCAAAAGGCCATGAAACTGCTCCACTTCAAAAGAAGCAGTGTGCGCTCAGTACAATGGCGCACCAACACATGAAGGAACGCCTCTCTCTTCTACAGGTTCTCTCTCGTTACTTATGGGAGACAAAGCAAGGAGATAAGGACAGGCTAAATGGAGGGACATGTAGATACCTGCCCAGTAAGGACCTGGAAGTGCTTCCAACTTTGTTGGCAGGCAAAAAAATCTGTATGATTAAATAGCACTTAGAAATAATCTTGATGTCCTCTTGCCCTTGAATACCAGAACCAAAGCTGTATTGAGGCCTAAAATTATTGTAAACAACAACATGAATGATTCTCACTAGAATTATACTAAGTGAATCAAGTCAGAGGCATGCACTCTGCAAGGCTCCATTTATATAACATTTTAAAAGGCAGAACTGGAGTGTCAGAAAGCCATCACCAAGGACTGTCAAGGGCTTATCTGCTGGTGGGGAATATTGTTTGTCAAAGGACAGGAGGGCACTTCTTAAGGCAATGGGAATATTATGTATCAAGATTGTGGAGCACTTACATAGCTGTGTGTATTTGTAAAAGTCATCAAATTGACAAATATTATTGTATGTAAATGACATTTCAGTAAAAATTTAATGCTACAGAAAGCTTTGTGTGTATTTTTATAAATAATTGCTTCTAAGCATTGGTTGACATTTGAAATACATTTTCTTTAAAACTTACACTTAGTGTTTTAAAATGGAAAAACTTAATTAAAGAAAAACATCCCATTCTCCTTAATTGATTATGGCTTGAGAAACCTAGTTGTTTCTGACTGCACACATGTAGAATCCACAGATCCTTAGTTGTTTGCATTCTCCAGTATGTCCTTCAACACAGATGACAAAGGGATGGTTGATAATGACTTTTTCCATGGATTGTCCAACCTAGAGTGGCATTAGCATTATCCTGGGCACATTTCCATAGACAAGAGATCAACTATCTCTCACTGGCAGAAATCTATGGATAAGACCTAAAAGAAGTCTGTAGTCCATAAGGTATAATTGGAAAAAGAGTTATTCCTCAAAGTACTACTCTATATTCAAAAACAACAAATGAAATCTCCTTCTTTGGAGACATGCGCAGAGTAAAAGTTTAGAGGAAAAGAAAGCAGTGCCTAAATGTCTTCTCCTAACCAGGCACTGTGGCAACTTCTTACCAAGGTGTTATGGT
>PVJA010050019.1:0-13481 GCA_004027025.1 Myocastor coypus | reverse complement strand
GAAAGAAAGAAAGAAAGAAAGAAAGAAAGAAAGAAAGAAAGAAAGAAAGAAAGAAAGAACGAAAGGGCAAACCATCCTAGGGAAAATAAGAAAAATTCCATGATGTCATATGTGTTAAAATATAAGATCAGCTTCAGAGTGAGACCCTGCAGACAAATAGAAAGTAAGATCATAGCTTAATATTTTCAAAACTTTTATAATCTGTAAAACTTGAGAAGTGGTACACATAAGAATTTAAGGCCATACTAGCTTTTATCACATTCTGTAGAGATTTATTAGAATATCAATGATTGGGGCCTGGCGAGATAGCTCCGTGGCACAGGTGCCTGCCTGGCAAGTGGAAGGTCATGAGTTTGAACCCTGGTCCTGCAAAAAATTTTTAAAAATGAAAAAAGAATATCAATGATTGATAGAAAATACCAATTTCAAGTTAAGTCTAAGATGTTTGATACTCAGTAAGACTGATATTATGCTCAAGTACCTATGTCATAGAGTAATAGTATCACAAAGCTTTTCTTCCAGAGAGTTATAAGGATATAAGTTTACAGACCAAAAACTGAAGAAGAGAAAGGGCTACATGGAAAACTGCAGAACATGTGTTTTTCTGTGAAGAGCTACAGTCCGGTACCCATTGCCACAAGGCAATAGGAGAAGAACAAATCTTACTCTGTCCTGTTCCTTTTGGAGATGGCCCAACATCACGACGGGGCCTAGATGGTAACTAGGTGTGGCTGATTGAGCATAATTCAGTGCAGTAGTTTTCCTGGAAAATACAAACAAAATAACTAAAATTAAAATACATTGAGCATCTTTTGTTGTTTAAAGAATGACCATAACAACTCTCACTAAATTAAATGTTGGAAGTATTACAATTCCATAAATAATTCTTCCTGAATACACATCAGGCATTCTACTTTTGTCATTTGATATGGAAAACAAGAACAAGTAAGCAAAGTCTCGATAGGGCTATTTCTAAAGTGGAAAACCTCTGCCAGAATTGTTGCTCTTCTAGAAGCTTTGCTCTTTTCCATACTACCTAGTTCTGTGTCCACTCTGTAATCACTTTGTGAACTCTGTAAGCATGAGAGTATAACCAAACACACAGAATGTTTGAGGGTACCAAGCCTTATGACAATTAATCTGGCCTTGTAACAGAGGGTCCTGAATGTCACCTTCTAGCTGATGGTCGCACACTGTGAGCTAATCAGGGCAGGGCCAGGCTGCTCTGACTTTGTACCTCCTGCTCCTGCATCATATGACAGCCCTAGGCCACGAGCACTCTTGACCTGGCTTTACTGATGGGGAGTGATCCTGGCTAGGGCCCTCAGTTTAAGATAAATGTCCTCTCTACCTTCAACCTTGCTTGATGTTTCTTTCCCAGACTCAGTGTTATTACAATACTTCCGCTAGCAATATCTGGAAAGACCACGCTAGTGCGGTGCTTTCTTTTCTATTTTCATGTATTTTCTACAGGGTCTACAGGGTCCCAATACACAGGTGGGACTTGTAGTAACTCTCCTGCTTTTATTCTCCTAAGGGATGAGATAACTGGGGCCCTCAGCTGTGGGGCTGGCAAGGCATTGCAGGAATCCAACCGAGGTCCCTGCTCTTGCCCAACTGGAACTTGAGTACCCTGAGCTGTTTGGCCAGCCCTCTCATACAGTATTTTCAAGCAAAGAAATAAAAGTGAAACTGTTCTCAGAAAACATACTATAAATGGTATCATTTCCTAATGTTAGCTCTGTGTACATTTAAAATCCTAATGAATTAATGAATTCATAAAGTTCTGATGGATTGACTTAAGTTAAAATGCTCCTAAAATTTGCTCATGTAACACTTAAAGATGAAATTCAGAAGACGATATTTGTTCCACTTTAAAATTGGAAGTGATTATAAATTCTTTAAGTGTTTGGAAATACGCTGGTGATGCAAATCAAATGAAATACTTAACAACAGCAAAGCTTAAATAAGTGGTTGAATAAAAAATAAAATAAAACAGATGGGAGTTTCATCAAACAAGAATCACTATTCACCAAATTAATACAATGATACTAGGTAGTTACAATCAACATTCAGTTATGATTTTGATGTAAATTGTGACCTTATATGAGGACACAGTTCATATATTTCCTGAAATGCAATGATACTGGAATTATCTGACTCATTAATGTTATGAGATGATGGTGCTGTTTTTTATAATTGCCTGAAGATTGACCGACAATTTGAAACAACACTTACAGAGAATTGTTTTTTGAAGAAGCATTCCACTTTGTGAAAAGAGGGAACTGAATTTATGAATCATCAGACTAATGAACAAAATAAAATGGCCAGTATCATTTACGTAACTAAGTTATGATCATATATGTTTAATTTTTTATATATTTAGCACAGGATCTATAGGGTCTCACTACACAGTCGATCTTATATTTTAACACGTGTGACACTATGGAATTTGTCCTATTTTTCCCTACAATGGTTTGCTAGTTTCTTTGGAATGTCTCAATTTTAAGTAAATTTCCAAACGTTGATGTCCTTTGGAGTAATTGTTTCTTACATGATATTTTAATGTGTCTAGAAAAGTTGTGAAATTTCCCACAGCTCTAAGTATCGTGGAATAAGAGTTGAGAATAATAAGAAAAAATTGAAATTGCACAGTTAGTAATTTTAATTTCTCACTAGATATGGAACAGTGTGTGACATGTCCAGCTCATGAGTATGCCAATCTTCAGAGAAACCACTGTCTCAAAAAAACTGTCACTTTTCTGGCTTTTGAAGACCCCTTGGGGAAGGCTCTGGCTGGCACAGCCCTGACTCTCACTGTGCTCACAGCGATAGTTCTTGGGCTCTTTGTGAAGCACAGAGACACTCCCATTGTCAAGGCCAACAACAGGGCTCTCAGCTACACCCTGCTCATCTCCCTCGCCTGCTGTTTTCTCTGCTCCTTGCTCTTCATTGGCCGGCCCAGCACAGCCACCTGCATCCTGCAGCAGACCACATTTGCAGTTGTGTTCACTGTGGCTGTTTCCACTGTCTTGGCCAAAACTATCACTGTGGTGCTGGCCTTTAAGGTCACTGCTCCAGGCAGGAAGATGAGGCAGCTGCTGGTGTCAGGGGCTCCAAACTCCATCATCCCCTTCTGCTCCTTGATCCAACTCACTCTCTCTGGAATCTGGATGGGGACAAATCCACCCTACATTGACACAGATGCTCACTCAGAACATGGCCACATCATCATCGTGTGCAACAAGGGCTCCCTCACTGCCTTCTACTGTGTCCTGGGATACCTGGGCTCCCTGGCCCTGGTCAGCTTCACCGTGGCTTTCCTGGCACGGAACCTTCCAGATACATTCAATGAGGCCAAGTTCCTGACATTCAGCATGCTGGTGTTCTGCAGCGTGTGGGTCACCTTCCTGCCCGTGTACCACAGTAGCAAGGGGAAGGTCATGGTGGCCATGGAGGTCTTCTCCATCTTGGCCTCCAGTGCAGGGCTGCTGGGCTGCATCTTTGTCCCCAAGTGCTACATTATTTTCTTAAAACCAGAGAGAAATTCTCTTTCAGGGTTCAAAAGTAAAACACATTCTAGAAGAAAAAAGTCTTTTAAATTATAATTATATACTTGTACTAAAATATATCTCATATATAAAGCAATTCTGTACCATTTTTCATCTTGGTGTATGGTATAATGTTGTATTTATGACAACAAACAAAAGACTATCATTTTTTTTCTTTAATAGCCTTACACTGGAAGCACCCAAGTCTATGACACTTTTCAACTAGAAATTTATTTTGTTCTTTCCCTTGGTTCTACAATGAATCTTATGATTTATGCTGTTGAGTATATTGTTCTTTTTTGTTTTCTTCTTGAGTTTCCCAACCCTACCATTAATTTTTGTACACCGACGTTATTCTGCCTATCAGTATTTCTCAGTCTTCTAAACAATTTAAGAATTTTTCTCAGCTTCATCTTTAATTTTCTCCAATGTGCTGATCTTATGACATAATGAACATTGTATAATTTATTATGGCATAGTATTAAATATCTGTTTTAACTTTGGGCTGAACTTACTAATGTGTAGTAGTGATTTTTCTTATGCAGAGTATATGAATTTTTCCATGTATCTTGTTTAATAATTTTCTGTTAATATGAACCATGCATCTATGTATCTAGATTTTGTGTGGTCCCCATATTATATATAAATCAGCATGGAAAGGAAACCATGCTGTCTGGCTGCACTCAAGCTGGAGTGGAGAATGGAGGTTTGATAGCCAGGGAGGACACCGTGGTCAACTGCCCCAGGCCACTGGGGTGCCAGGAGGAGGAAAAGCAAAGGCCAGCTGCTGCTGGGGGAAACACAGAGCCCCTTTTCTTGGGAGGCAAGTGAGTCAGGTTCTTCTACTACTACCAGCTCATGGAAGCTCTCTGTCACTTTCAGTACGTTAAGTGATACTCTCATTCAGAATGACCCTTGTAACGCCATGTGAGCTCTATTTTAGAGTGATGTCTGATATCAGCCATGGACCCTGCTATCATACGTTGTGACCCGTACATTTCTCATGAGAACCTATGTTCTTTAACTTTTTTTTCCTTGAAAGCAAGAACGCATATAGGTGCCTACTTGGAGAGAAATCCATTAGTTAACTATAGCAAATATGATAATAAAATTTCCTCTTAAGGAGATTACTGCAAAAGTCATAATAAACGCTGAGCATCAGGCGATCTCAGTAAAAGACAATGACGTGAAGACGGGGAGCAAAGACAGGGAGCTAAACAGGCTTTTCCCCATTTAGCACCATGCTGGGTGCCAGACGTGGGACCAGAGACAGAAAAGAAATGGACAGAAATAGCGGGAAAGAACTCGAACTCGCAGTTATCCAAAAATAACGTCAGGGCAAACTTCAAAACAGGAGAGTATTTCTAGCCCACAGTGCTCCGTAAAGAGCTCCGAGAAGGGCGCAGGTGTTGTCCGCGGCAGGCCTAGTGAATCTATTGCTGTGGGGTTTAATCTCCCTCATTGTGGACTGTGGCTGCCCTGTGCTGCTTCCGGAATAATACAATTCATCGTCACCCTCTCAGGGAAGGGGAAATGAGGATGACGTTTTGTTCTCTCTTCTGCTCTCCTTCTAAAGTTCGATATCGTAGGCTATTCTTGTGCCTTCCTTGCTGTGCAGAGAAGAAGGGTCAGGAAATGAGGCTGAAGGACAGGAGAGTAGCAGAGAGCTTTCACCTGCTCTGTGGGCCCAATCAAGTCCCTGTGCTGACTGTCACCTCCCTCACCTGTGAAAAAGCTGATGGAGGTATAAGCACACAAGAGTGTTGCCACTAAGTACTGACACTTCCGCTGGATATTCAAGTCAGAACACTCCTCAACTCACACCCGTGAAGAGCAGAGTCCTCTGAGAGCAGAAACCCACAAGCAACACACACACCATGCCCAGCTGGCTATTCATGAGAATCTTGTTAAATGCCCTGGAGGTGCTAAGGCTCTTGTCCTGAGACCTGGACTGCCTCATGCAATCAATTTCTTTCCTATATTGCTCAATCAGGGAATCCACCATTTTTCTATTCTCCCCTAATTTTTTATTGATGTTTTCTTTAGTAGCATTTAAGTTTTTCATTATAGTTATCTTTCTCTCTCTAGCTCAAAGATTATTGCTGCTCTGTCCTCCTCTCTACCTTGCTGTAGTTGTTCCCCTACTTTATATGCTATTAATTTAGAGATATCTTTTTTTAACTTCAGAGCTTTTTCTGGTCTGACTTCCTCTATACATTTCTGCAGCATTTTTTCCACTTCAGAGTCTATTTTTTTTTCTTTTTTTGAGACAGGGTCTCGCTATGCAGTTCAGGCTGGCCTTGAGCTCACTTTTGTAGCCCAGGCTGGTCTCAAACTCGCACCAATCCTCCTGCGTCAGCCTCCCGAGTGCTGGGATTACACGCGTGAGCCACCATGCCTGGCAAGAGTCTATTGATGTATGTATTTCTTTGTTTACTTCAGATGTTAGCTCTGATCTGAGTTGCTCTATACATTTCTGCACTCGTCTGTCTACCTCAGATGCTACCAACTCAGAGATTTTGTCCACATGATTCCTGTTTTCTTCCATGGTAGTGTCTTCTGTATTTGTTTTGAGTGGACTTGGAACCTGAGATTGCGTCTTTCTCCTTCTCTTTGTCATTTTGTGTGACCTCTGCTCTTTGGTCAAGTTATGCTGTTAGAACCTATCGAAATTTGCATATAGATCCTCGAGTCTTGATCCCTTTTAGATCTGCCTACCTTACTCTAGCTCCTTCCTGTGTTCAGCTTCTCCCTGCTTCAAATGGCCGCAGGCCCAGATGGGCCCCATGGAGGAGAGTGGGCCAGGTTCCTGTGGCTGGCTATGCGAGCGCACACACCAGCGGACAGTTCCTGGGCACAGGCCTGGGTCGGTCAGCATGGGCAGGCATTGGTCGGGTTCTAGTGGCTGGCCGTGGCGGGCACATGCTAGCAGACAGGTCCTGGACACATGCCCCTGTTGGTCAGTGTGGGCCTCCATCAAACTTGAAGGAGAGCTTTGAAAGGTATAGTAGTCTGGGCTAGAGTTTGTTTTCTTTTTCTTTTGTGTGTATTTTATGGAACTTTCTACAGGGTGTTCAGGTTCTCACTACTAAGTCAAACTCATTGTGATGCACTTTTTCACAGCCTCACAAGTGCTGAGATTACAGGTGAGTGCCACTATACCCCGTTTCCACTGATGTCACACTGCCATGCCGGCAGGGCTCGCACTGCAGGCCCAGCAATCAAACCCCTGGTTCTGAGCCTGGATGTTTTCTTTTTTTTTTTTTTTCCATGGAGGAATTGCTCCATGGTCTTCTTGACTTCATTGTTTGTGAACAGAAATCTGTCATGATTCTGAAGATTTTTTCTGTAAATATGATCTGTATCATTTCTCTAGTTACTTTTAGTATATTTTCCTTGGGCTGGATTTCTGGGATCTTGACTATTATATGCCTGGGTGTATTTTTAATTGGGTTGATGTTATTTGGAGTTCTGTATACCTCGGTTACCTGAATGTCAGACTGTTGCCCCATAATAGGAAGTTTTTTTGCTAATACTTCAGTCCATATTCTTTCTATATCATTGGCATTGACTCCTTCTTTCTCATTGAGGCCTATTGTTTCACGCTGTTCATCTTCCCATCATCATGCAGATGGTCAACCATTTTTTCTGCTTTTCAGTTGTTTTTCTAAGAAATCTTTTCTTAACTTTTCACTAGCTGCAACAACGCGTATGAGATCTGAAACTCCATCTTCACTTTCGTTCAAATGATTTTGCTAGCATGTGATTGAGAGGATCTGTTCCTATATTATCTCTTTATATCTGCTTCATGCATTTTATTTATTTCCTGTATTGCTCATTCAGGGATTCTATCGTTTTTCTAATCTCTATTTTTATCATTGTCTTCTTTAGAAACACCTAGTAATTCTTTCATTATCTTTATCATTTCTTTTTTTTTTCCTTCAGCAGTCATTTCTTGTCTGATTTCCTCTATACTTTTCTGCAGTTGTCAGTGTACCTCACACATTGTTGTGTGATTCCCAATTTCTTTTATGCCATCTCCTACATGTGATTGTGGTTGCCTCAGGGCCTGAGACTGCATTTTATTCCTTGTTTTGTCATGCTGCATAGTACAGTCCTCTGTACTTTTTTATAGAGCCTACCAAAATCTTACCCAAGAGAGATTATGTGGTTGAAGACAGTTTCTGCTTTCAATTTATAGAGCTACAATTAAGAACACTAATAGTGTGTAGTGATATTCAGTGTATAGCTAATGGGTTTGTGCTTTGGACCATAAGGGCAGACATGAAATTGGGAAACTTCTATTTAAATTAGGGCCCCTAAATTCTAAATTCTATCCTATTACCTCCCCAAGATGTACCTGTGGTCTTTCAAGCAGACTGGTTTGCTGCAGTTTCCTGTTGCTCCTCTCAATCAACGGAGAAAGAAAGAGGATGTTCTCATAAATCTGGAGCTCAGCGTACCGGGTCCAGATATACCACAGCTGAGTTGTGCTCAGCTTCTTCCTATGGCAGGCCATGCAAGTGAACCTGCTATGCCACTCTGGCAAGATGGTCAGCTCCTGTATTAGCTGGGTGGGCCTGGTCCCCAGGCTCTCTACAGGGAGTTCTACCACAGGGTTCCACAGGAGGCCTATCTGATGGAGGAGGTTTCCACTGGTGTGTGGAATTTCACACACACACACACACACACACACACACACACAGGAGGCCTGAGTTCTGCCTGGAAAGAGTCTGGGGAGCAGCTCACAGGCAGAAGATTTCACACATGCCGTGTCTCTAGTTTTGCTGGAGAGGGGTCAATTACACCAATGTCGTCTTCAGGAATGAAAGTCTATCTTCTCTTTCATTCACTTGGTTTTTGCCAAACTTTATAGAAGTCTTTTATTTTGATTTCCTGTATATCTCTACATCTACTGCATGCATTCTATTTATTTCATGTATTGCTCATTTCTGGCTTCAATTATTTTTCTATTTACCTCTTTTTTATTAGTGTGTTCTTTAGAAATGCTTAATAATTCTCTCACTTTAGTTAACATTTCTTTCTAACCTGGGAGATTAACTCTGTTCTGATTTCCTGTATACTCTTCTGTAGCTGTCGCCTTATTCAGTTACTTTTGTTTCGGAGTTTTCTACTGTGTGACTTCCCATTTTTTCTACACCGATATCTCCTGCATTTCTTCTCACTGTTCTCAGAACCTGAGGTTGCATTTTGCTCCTTCATTTTGTGTTTTTCTATTTTTTTTTTTGAGAGAACCCCTTATGTTTACTTCCTTGATACATTTTGTGAAAGGTTGATCATAGATAGCAGCTTCACTGCAATAAGAATCTTTGTAAGTCCCTATTGTTTAGGTATGTCTCCTGTGTCAGAGATGCTTATTTGGTTTGTGTCCCAAGGAATTTTCTTATCTATTGATTGAAACTGAGATCCTTGTTTCCATTTGGCACTGTCCTTTGTCTTTTAGCATATGACTTTTGTGAGGTTATTATCCAAAAGCACCCAAATATTATTACCCAAGGAAAAACATGCAGTCCAAGGAGATATTGTATTCTATTTATAGTAGTACATTTAGCAATACTAAGAACAACTAGTGCAATTTGGAAATGAATGATATTCTGGAACAAATGGATTTGTAGTTTAGACCATAGGAGTAAACACTATTGCTACACAACAAAGGAGACTGAAAGGCAGAAATTAATATTAAAAATAGTTTCTGTAATACATCTCTGTACACCTCTCTTCATGTATGTGGAGTCGTCCAGGCAGACTCATACACTCAAGTTACCCACTGACACGTTTCAGCCACCACGATCCTCACTATGGGTTTGGGCCTCAACCTGGGCTCCCGTGGAGCTAGCAGTATGCCACAGCTCACCAGATATAGGCTAAACAAACTGAAACTTGGCCAGCCAGCCCTGACTTGTGACTGGCTGCTGTGCTCCACTGCTTCCAGCGGAACCCAACAGACAGTGATTAGCTCAAGATCTCCTCCTTCACAGAATTCAAAGTACATCATTTCATAAATTTTAACTGATAGTAGTTCAAAATTACCTCTTGACCCAATCACTTTTCACAAAATTCAGGAACACGTGGAATTCCTTGTCAGCCATGGAAAGTCAAATGCAGTTATGGACCAGGGAGAAACTGTAGGTGCAGCTAGGGGAGATAATTGCCAGAATAAGTTTTGCCCCTGATCCCAGTCACAGAATTTCTCTCTGGTTTTAACAATAAAATGTAGCACTTGGGGACAAAGATGCAGCACAGCAGACCCGCACTGGAAGCCAACATGGCAAAGACCTCCATGGCCACCATGACCTTGCCCTTGCTGCTGTGGTACACGGGCAGGAAGGTGACCCACACGCTGCAGAACACCAGCATGCTGAAGGTCAGGAACTTGGCCTCATTGAATGTGTCAGGCAGGTTCCTGGCCAGGAAAGCCACAGTGAAGCTGACCAGGGCCAGGGAGCCCAGGTATCCCAGGACACAGTAGAAGGCAGTGAGGGAGCCCTTGTTGCACACGATGATGATGTGGCCATGTTCAGAGTGAGCATCTGTGTCAATGTAGGGTGGATTTGTGCCCATCCAGATGCCACAGAGAATGATTTGGATCAAGGAGCAGAAGGGGATGATGGAGTTTGGTGCTCCTGATACCAGCAACTGTCTCATCCTTCTGCCTGGAGCAGTGACCCTGAAGGCCAGCACCACAGTGATGGTTTTGGCCAAGACAGAGGAAACAGCCACAGTGAACACCACTCCAAACGTGGTCTGCTGCAGGATGCAGGTGACTGCGGTGGGCCGGCCAATGAAGAGCAAGGAGCAGAGGAAACAGCAGGCGAGGGAGATGAGCAGGGTGTAGCTGAGAGCCCTGTTGTTGGCCTTGACAATGGGAGTGTCTCGGTGCTTCACAAAGAGCCCAAGCACAGTAGCTGTGAGGACAGTGAGACTCAGGGCTGTGCCAGCCAGAGCCTTGCCCAAGGGGTCTTCATAAGCCAGAAAACTGATAGTCTTTTGCAGGCAGTGGTTTCTCTGAGTGGTCGCATATTGATGGTCAGGACACTTCACACACTGCTCCATATCTATCAGAAATTAAAATTGTTTTGCCTACATTTAATATTCAATTGACAAATATATCTTCAGAAACTCAATGGACTCACTTCAACTACATTGTATTTTCTTTACATTTATTTATTTTTATTGCTTTCTGTGTCTTTTACTTTATGTGGGGTTCAGCTTAAACTTTTCAGAGTTGTATTTCCAACAACTTTAAATTTTATTTAGAGAAAGCTTCACTTAAAATCATTACATTTCCACTGCTCTATTCTCACTGAAAATGTTTTTCTCTCCTCTTCTAGAGCCCTGGATCCCAAGCATGCATCCCCACACATCTGTTTTCCATGTTTTTCTAGACGCAAATTAACAGAATGGTACATAGAGATTAACTGCTAAACAATCCAATTTGTTATTTATTCTCCCGTTAACACTGGTATATCCACAAAACTTTCTATTTTTAAAAAGTAGTGAAGAATCAACCATTATTACTTAATTTATTTGAACTAAGTCATATCTCTGTTAATCCTCCCCCAAATATTTCAGTGTACAACCTCATATTAGAAAGCCTACACAGAAATTTAGAAATCTTACCTGATACAAAATTGTAGGGGCTGGGGAGATAGCTCCGAGGCACAAGTGCCTGTGTGGCAAGTGCAAGGTCATGAGTTTGAACCCCAGTCCCAAAAAAAATTGCAGCAGGGCGGTCCTACTGAGTTTTTTTTGTCTCTTATTCTCTTCTATTATCTTTTGTTAAACAAACATGTAAACGACACTATAGAAATAATTAATATGCCATTAGAAGCAGGACTCAGTCAGAAGACCAGAATAATAGGAATTCCAAGCATGGCTCTAGTACTGCACAATGCTATCCTCAGTGCCGTTGCTTTGTTCACATATATTAGCATATAGAGTTAGCCATGGAGAATTCTACCAATTAACTAATAGTTTGAAAAGCCAATAAAGACTCTTAGGAACATTGTATTGACCATCTTGTGTATATCAAAGTATGATTTTACACCTGCCATGGTTCCTAACTTTTCTCCTTTCTCTTCCTTTTTTGTTCATTGCGAAAGTTTTTGCTGTCAATTTCTGTGTATTACACCTTTCCAATTTATTTCTTCACTTGAGTTCTTACACTAAGGACACTATATGATTCTTACACATGTGGGTCTCGTTTACGTCACCATTCTATCCTCAAGTTGTATCCACTTATATGCGAAAGCTTTGAGTTTATAATTCTTTATAGCTGAGTAACAGTCCATTAATAAAAACACCACATCTTTTTCATCCATTCCTCTGGTGATGTTTATTTCGGTGGTTTCCAAGTATTGGCTATCACAAATTGTGACACGCTAAAGATAGGTGCACAAATATCACTGTGATGCGATGTGTTCAGATCCTCGGGGAATATTTTACTGTGTTTTACATGCTCAAACTCAAACTTTTATCTCCGAGTGCTTTATGATTGAGGTGTCAAAACAAGATTTGTTTTCTTATATTACTGCATTCCATCCATAATGAAACCCAATATCATTGCATTTATTTATGCAGACATTATACTTAAAGTTTAATATCACTGTAAAATCTTATCAGTCATATTTCTCCCTTTTTTGTGTGTTTTCTTCATTGCACTGAGCATGACGTATACGGGCAATGTCTCACAGAAGTATGATGCAGAAAGTTCTTCTCTCAGTTTTCCTTTCAAAATGAACCACAGCTCATGCACTGTGCTGTAGGATAGCATAAATACCATTGGGTGGGGAAGTTAGAATATTTTCACTTCCTCCACATGGGGTAAGAAATAAACTTCTGTTTGTGTGTTGGTTGGTTTGTTTGCAAATAGGAGTTATGCAATTTTATTGTATCATTCCCATTTCAAATTTTCCTCCTTCACCCCTTCACTGTGGGAGCTATTGCATTAAAGCATGTTTTATAAACTGAGTTTTGGAATAGAATATATAAATTTAAAAAGGAAAGACGACAGTAAACTTTGTTTCTTCTAAGTGTATTTTCAATATGAATAATATAATTTAGTTCCTTTCTGAAAACAAATTGATTTTTTCAGCCTTTTCTCCATAAAACTGAGATTAGTATTAATATATTTTTGAATGATTATAAATTTCAGGGCTAATATTGTGCGTCAATAATTTGGTATGAAACATTACACTATGTGCACCTTTGTAGACTTGGAGCTGTAAAGATACGAGTACTATGCAGATTTTTAACATGTGCTAAGGATTATTTTGCCAAATTCACCTGTGATTTTATAGATTTCATGCGGAAATCTATGTGTAACTGCTTATACCTTCATATGAAATGTTTCTGAAACTGCACTAATGAACAACTTTCTTTAATGATATACTAGCTGCCAGTTATTCTCTTCTCTGTTGATTGCACTCAGTTGTTACATTGTGTTACCAGAGTCATATTTACATCTATTTTCTCTCTGCCTTCAAACTAGTCAGGCACTGGCTGTGACTCATCCAGACAGCTGATACTGACAAACGTTCTACAAGGCGATGTACATGGCTTCGAGGTTAACCTTGAGGGCATCTGACAGACCTTCTCAGACACAAAAGTATCTGTTTTGTCATATAGGTCTTGCTTTAACTTCGGTTTATCCACCTAGCAGAAAAGTTGAACAATGAGCCATAAAAAGTAAAGCGCGATTAGTATGCTGTCTGTGAAAGGCTTACATCAACAACTTCTGATAATGCTAGTTTTCCCAATAAACCACTACCATTATGAAATATTGAACTATTCATGCAACTGCTTTCTCTTAGTTCAATGAAAAGAAATATTTCTACCAATACTGTTTAGAAAAGTTATCATGTCTGCAGGTTGCACTCTATACAACTGCCATGAAGACAATAATATGCA
>PVJA010050018.1:0-13461 GCA_004027025.1 Myocastor coypus | reverse complement strand
CTCCCCCTCCTTCTTCTTCTTCTTCTTCTTCTTCTTCTTCTTCTTCTTCTTCTTCTTCTTCTTCTTCTTCTTCTTCTTCTTCTTCTTCTTCTTCTTCTTCTTCTTCTTCTTCTTCTTCTTCTAATATGCCAGCTCAACCTGCCCTGCGGATGGAACTGGCACAGTGTGTGGTGCCAGGGATCAAACCACAGTCCCTGAGGTTGTTTAAGCTTTCTTAAGCCAGTGCTTTAGAACACTGAATATTCTCACCAGCCCCTATAATCTTCTTAATGATTTGCCACATTATGTTTGCGAGGATCTTACTGAGTTTTTTGCATCTATGATCATGAGAGAGTTTGGCCTGTAGTTCTCTTTTTTAGTTGCATCTTTTTCTGGTTTGTTTCATATAATACTTTCCTCCAGGAATGCTTTTGGGAGGATTGCTTCCTTTTCAATTTCATTGAAGAGTTTGAGGAGTATTGGGCTTATGTCTTCTGTAAATCTTGTAGAGCTCAGCAATGAATCCATGAGGACCTGCACTTTTCCCTGTCGGTAGCTTTTTTACTACATTTTGTATTTCATTGGCTGTTATTGGGTTATTGAAAATTCTTATATGTTCTTGATTCAGTTTTGGAAATTTGTACTTTTCTAGAAATCTGCCCATTTCCTCTATATCTTCAATTCTGTGAGAGTAAAGATTCTAAAAAGTAGCTGTTCCTGATCTTCTGAATCTCCACTGGGTCTGTGGTTATTTTTCCCTTTTCTTTCCTTATTGCTTCAATTAGAGTTTTTTCTTTCCTTTTTTCGATAAGGTTACCTAAGGCTTATCAATTGTATTTAATCTTTCAATGAGCCAGCTTTTTGATTCATTAATTGTTTGTATTGTTTTCTTTGTCTTGATTGAATTAATTTCTGCTGTAATATCTTTCTATTTTCTGAAATCCTCCCTTAATCTCTACTCAGAGTACTGTAATTTTCAGCATACAAATATTTTGCTGTCTATATGAGATTGATTCTTAAGTGTTTCTTTTATGGAAGTTTGTGAAAATTGTGGTTTCCCTAATTTTTCTCTCCATGCATTTGTTGTTTAGGTACAAAAATTATATTGATGTTTGACTATTGACTTTATGCCCTGCTACACTACTGAATTTGGTTACTAAATCTACAAGTCTCTTGGTGGACTTTTTGGTATCCTCTATGCAGAATATCATGCAAATAATAATAATTTCAATTCTTCCTTGTCAATCTTTATTCCTTTTGTTTTTCTCATTTGTATAATTGCTCTGGCTAATGTTTCTGTACTGCATTGAACAGGAGTGGTGACAGTGGACATCCTTATCTACTTTCTGATTTCAAAGTGAAGGCTTTGGGGGCTGGTGAGATAGCTCACCAGACTAAAGTGCCTGATTAGGCAATTTTAGGCAAGCTTAGGGACCATGGTATGATCCCCAGCACCACATACTGTGCCAACCCCACCCCCAGGGCAGGCTGAGTCAGCCTGAGTAGGGATGCAGTGGAACAGTAATGGAACACCCTTGTAATCTCAGCGCTGGGGAGGATAAAAGCAGGAGGATCACCATGAGTTCAAGGTGTGTAGTGAGATCCTGTAACAACCAGATACATTTAAAAATAAATAAAGTTTAAAAAAGAAAGCTTTCAATTATTGTCCATTTAGTATGACGTTGGTTCTTCATTTCTCATAGATGATGGCTTTTATCATGTTATAATACAGACCACCTATTCCAATTTTCTGTAGGGTTTTTATCATCAATGAATGTTGCACTTTATCAAGGCATTTTTTTGAGTCTATTGAGCTTGTCGTGTGGTTTTCAACTGGCTCTGTTGATGTGGTGTACTATATTTTTGAATAACATATGCTGACCTATTCCTGCATTTCTAAGAGGAATATCACTTTGTCATGATATATAATCTTCTTAATTTGCTGTGTTTTCTTGTATATTATTGAGGATTTTTGCATCTATATTCTTTAGGGAGATTGACCCATAGTTTTCTTTAATTGGATCTTCATGCGATTTTGGTATCAGAATAATGTTTGCCTCCTTGAATGAGTTTGGGAAAGTTGCTTCCCTTTCAATTTCATTGAAGAATTTGAGAAAAGTTGGCATTTAATCTTTCTAAATTTCTTGTAGAATTCGGCTGTGACTCCAGCACAAGTTGGACTCTTCTTTTTTGGTAGGATTTTTTATTGCCTTTTCAATTTCATTTTCTGTTATTTGCTTGTCCAGTTTATATATCCCTTGACTCAAGCTTTGGAAATTCATATGTATCCAGGAATCTGTCCATTTCCTCTGTGTTTTCCATCTTTTGAGAGTGAAGATTTTGAAAGTAAGTATTGATGATCTTATGAATTCCCCTAGGGTCTATAGTGATTTCACCCTTTTCATTTTTTATTGCATGAATTTGAGGCATTTTTTTAGACAAAGTTGGCTAGTGAATTATCAATTTCATTTACTCTTTCAAAGAGGCAACATTTTGATTCATTTATTTTGTTTGTTTGTTTTTGTTTGTGTTTGTAGGGGCAGGGATCGAACTAAGGGCCTTGCACTTGCCAGGTAGTCACTTGTGCCCCTGAGCTATCTCCCCAGCCCCTGATTCATTTATTAATTATACTGTTTTCATCATCTCAATTGCATTAATTTCTGCTCTCATCTTTATAATTTCCTGTTTTCTTTGGACTTTGGACTTGACTTGTTCTTGATTGTCTAGGAGCTTGAGGTGTAACATAAGTTCATTTAATTTGAGCTTATTCTGTTTTCTTGATGTGAGAAATTATCACTATAAATTTCCTTCTTAAGACAGCTTTCACTGTATCCCACAGGTTCCAGTAAGCTCTACCTGCACTTTCATTTGATTGCAAATATTGTTTAATTTCTTCTTCATTGGATTTGTGACCCGTTGGTTGTTTAGAAGATTTTTATTTATTTTCCATGTGTTTATCTTTTTGTCATTTTCTGTTGTCAACAATTTTCAGTGTCATTGCACTATGGTCACACAGATTGCATGGGATAGCCTCAATTCCTTTGCATTTACTTTATCATGCTCTATGTGCTAGTAGATGATCTATTTTGAAGGACATCCCACGTGCAGCGGACAAGAGTGTGCATTCTGATGTTGTTTGGTAGACCACTCTGTAAAGTGCGCATTTCTTCACGTTTGATTTAGCTCTGTTATTTGTTTGCTGATTTGTTGCCTAGTTGATCTAGTTCTTTGTCACAGCAGCATGTTAAAATTCCCCTTTACATTTATATTATTGCTCATTTGATTTCTCATGTCTGTTAAAATTTGTCTTATGTAGGTAGGTGCTGCTTCATTGAGTGCACATACATTTATGATTGTTACCTCTTTCTCTTGTAGTTTTCCCTTAACAAGCTTATGTAGTCATCTTCTTTATCTCTTTTAATCACACTTGTTTTGAAATTGACGTGCTTAGCAACCAGAATAACTACCCTGCTCCTACCATCATCATCATCACCACTGTTATTATTATTATTATTATTATTATTATTATTATTATTATTATAGGTTTTTGCAGCTGCTAAATTGGTATTTTTTCTGCTTTCTTGGTTTTAAAAGAATTTTCCTTTCACATTTATTAGCTGCACATTAGTGTTCAAGGTCTGAAAGTCTATCTTCAGTTTTGTTCAAGTGATTTTGCCAGCTTTCAATGCAATTTTCATTGCCTCAATATCTGTTTGAATCTGTTTCGTGCATTCTAATTCTTTCATATATTGTTTCAACATTTCCATCATTTTTTATTTTCCTCTACTTTTTATCTATGTCTTGTCTAGCTGTGTTCAGCAATTCTTTCACAATTGCTGTCATTTCTATTTTGACCTGAGATTATTTCTGATCTTATTTCTTCTATAGCCTGATGTATTTGTTTCTTTACTTTAGTTGCTGTCATTTCAGAAATTCCAAGTGTTTAACTTCCACGTTCTTCCATGTCCTTGTCTCTTGAACTTACGGATGGCCTAGAAGATTGAGATTCACTTTTGCTCCTCCATTTTGGCAGTTTTGAAGCTCCCAGTGATCACCTGCACTCAGTAGTCATGCAAGAGCAGTAAGGCATGGGTCAGTAAGGCTCCTCCTACAATGGAGAAACAGAACAGGTGCCACCAAGACTCTCATTACTGGTGAGTGTGACTGGCTGATGCTCAACAAAGCAGGCGGTGGACATGAGCAGAATTCACCAGGATCCTGCAACTGTTTGGCAGCCTCCTAAATTCTCCCATGGTGGGACTGGGCCTCAGCACCACTGCTGCACTTGCATGCTGGTAGCCTGGGCTGCAGCTTCCCAGGACCTTTCAGCTATCCAGCATCCTCCTAAGTTTTCAAATAGTGGGATTTGGGACCAACACCAAAATTGAGTATTTTAAAAAATAAAATCAACAAATCCTTTTTAAAAAATTTATGTATTTGGTTCAGAGTCACACATCACAGTTGAGATTCATAGCAACCCTCCTGTTCAGCCTTCCCAGTTATTGGATCACAGTCTTTGTGTCGAGCTCTGCACCTAGAGTGGGGCCAGCACTGCATGTGGTACCAGGAATCAAACCTGTTTCCTTATGCTTGGACAGGCAGGCACTTAGACTCTTGAGCTATCTCCATGACCAAAAATCAACAAATCTTATATACTTTAGGAAATAGGGAAAATTAAAATGAGTAAGAAAAAATAAAGTAAACTATCAGTATTTCAAAAATAAAAAGTGCCAAAGAAGACCATGATGAAAAACCATGTGCCACCAAATCAGATAATTTGAAGAAGATAGATAAAATTCCAGACAGATAAGACTTATGAAGAGCAAATCAGAAAAAAAATAGATATCTTTAAAAGACCAATAGCAAATTAAAGAGATATGAGTAATCAAAACTTTGAATAGACAAAAAATATAGAAAACATATCAATTCTACCCAACTTTGAAAGAAGAATAATACTTCCTACACTCATAAAAAATAGGGGTGTAGGGGATACTTACAGACACAGTTGAAATTCAGCATAACTTCTGTACCTAAACCAGACATCAGCATAAAATTCCCAACATAACGATTCCACTTACTAAAACTCTTCCCTAATGTTTAGTTAATGGAGGAAAAACCAAAAGTTTTTCCACTGAGACCTGTCCCAAGGCAAGGATGCTGGCCTTTTCCACTTCTATTCAACAAAATACTGAATCAGACTGAAAAGCTACAGTACTATTTTTCTGATAAATGTTAATTTAAAATTCCTCTATAAAATATTATCAAACTGAATTTACTTTTTTCAAGTTTGCTTTCTCTTTTTTATTTTTTATATTAATTTTAGTGAGAAAGAAACAGCAATGAGACAATTTCAGCACAGATTAGTAGGGCAGTTATAATAATTAATACATTGCATATTGTCTTCATAGTAGTTATTCAGAGTACAAGAGGCAGTCATAATAACTTATCTAAACACTATTAGTACAAATGTCTATTCTCATTGAACTAGGATAAAGTAGTGTATATCTATCCTATTTTGTATATACAGACTATATATATGTGTATAGTCACTACAAAATGGTCCTTTATTTACATCCTCCTTTTTTGTTCTGTTTTGTCAGAAGTGGGTATTCCATCGCCATTCAAATATTGTAGGTGCATGACTTCAACAAAATAACCCAATATATTTCAATAGTCTATAATACTAATTGCTTGTCCACAGAACTGACAATGTCAGAAGTTGTTGATTTGAGTCTTTTGCAGCTTGTCATATTAATATGGCTTTACTTTTTATACCTCGTGGTTAGACTTTCCTGCTGGATGATTAAGACCAAGATAAAGCAGACCTACATAGCCAAAAAAAAAAAAAATGTAACTTTTGTACCTCACAAGGTCAGCCAAATCCCTTCAGGATTTACCCTGAAACCATGTACTGCAGTTTATAGATCTTTCATAGATCAGTGTCAGCCATCTGGATAAGACACAGTCATTGCTTGACCAGTTTGCTCTCTGTGAAAGTCTGAGAGAATGTTTTTTCCTTAGGTGACTCTCCTTAGATACATTATATGTCATTGATCATTTTCGTCTGTGGCTCCATAATCTACTTGAACAGAAAATTTGGGACACAACTGAGTAACAGGATGTTACAGTACAGATTCTCTTATGACCTGAGTCCTCACTGACCTTGAAGGGCTGGGGCCAAAATATTGGCTACCCTTGTAGCCCTTCTTTTTCTCTAATTATTGGGTCTGTAAATTTAAATTGTTAACCATTCAGAAGAGAAGCTTAATGACATTATTACCCTATAACATAGGCAGTTGAGCTTAACATCACCATTTTTCTTTTTTTATTATTATTATTTTATTTTTTTCTTGTTTCAGAACTTTTGTTTGTTTGTTTATTTATTTATTTATTTTTATGGCTGGCTCAGCCTGCCCTGAGGGCAGGGCTGGTGCAGCATGTGGTGCCGGGGATCGAACCGCGGTCCCTGCAGCTGCCCAAGCTTTCTTAAGCAGGTGCTTTAGACCACTGAGCCATCCTGCCGGGCCCAACATCACTATTTTTCTCTCTATAGCCTCATCAGCTTTGTTATCAATTGATTTTTTTTTTTTTTTTTTTTGAGAAAGGGTCTTGTTATGTAGTTCAGGCTGGCCTTGAGCTCACTATCAGTTGATTTCTTGATAGTAGCGATGTTTTTGGCTGTCCGTGTTGTTTTAGTTCACACTTCCCAAGTGGTCTGTGGTTTTGAACTATTTTTCATGTCCTTGTTGAGCAGCTATATTTCTCCATTTAAGAAGTATCTATTCATTTCAGCTGCTGACTTTTTTATTGGGTCTTTAGATTTGGAGGGGAAGCTCTAAAGTTTTTGGGTTTTTTTGTTTTTTTTTTTTTTTTTTCATTTTCTTTTGAGTTCTTTATACATTTCAGATGTTAGTCTTTGTCTTAGAAGCTGTCAGAAAGATTTTCCATTCTGTACATTGGCACTTCATTGTGTTTTCATTTGTTGCACAGAAGCTTTAACTTGTTGTAATCCCATTTGCTGATTCTTGGTGTTATTTCTTGTGCAAATGTTATTTTATTCAAAAAGTCTTTGCATACACCTGGGTTTTCAACAATTTTACTCACTTTTTCCTCCCAAAGATTAAGTATTTCTGTTCTAACATGTAGATCTTTGGTACATTTTCTATTGTAGTTGTCTTAGTTACTTTTTACTCATTGCTGAGACAAATACCCAACACTCAAAATGAAGAAAGGAAAGGTTTATTTAGCTCACAGTTACTGGAGGTTTCAGTCATGTTCGGCTGGCCCAACGCTGAGAGGAACAGGGCAGAGGCAGCCAATCAATCAGGGCAGCAGAGCAGCAGCAACAGCTCCAGTCTGTCTTCTGTCTCTCTTTATATTGCATTCAGGCTCTCCGCCTTAGCCCCAACCTTAGGCTACACCCATAATCCCAGAAGTACTTCGACCCATAATCCCATCAGTACTAAAACCCACAATCCCAGGGATCATGGATCAAGTCTCAAACTCTAGAAGTCTCCGTGCCCAATGACTACATGAGGCTTTGGAGGGAAAACTAGACATAAACCATAACAGTAGTCTAATTCATGATGAGAGCTATGGGTCTAGCTTTAACCTAAGGCATGTGGATATTCAGGTTTCCAAGAAAAATTTGTCCAGCAAAATTATTTGGTCACTGTATAAGAGACAACATCGCTGACTATACCTCAAGCTGCTTTTCTACCTTTGTTCCTGTAGTCTGTAAGTTTGTTTTTTCTTTTACTTGTTTATTTTGTTTGTCAATACCATGTTCTTTTTATTATAGTAGCTTTGTGGTATAACTTGAAGCCTTAAAATGCGATGCCTCCTGCCTTGCCCTCATTACCTATAATTGCTTTTGCCATTCTAGATTTCTTCTGGTTCCACATGAATTTTAGGATTCTTTTCTCCTATTCTATAAGGAATGTTATTGGTATTTTGATTGGAATGTCATTAAATCTATAAAATAGTTTTGGATGTATGGTCATTTTCATTATTGCTTATACCTATCCAGGGACAGAGGACATCTTTTCATTTTCTGATAACCTCATAAATCTTCTTTTTCAGTGTACTATAGTTTTTATTACAGAGGTCTTTCATTTCCTTTGTTAGGAATAATAAAGGAAATTTATAATTAATAATATTCAATTCCTAACTATTATATTTTTTTCTTGACACAATTGTGATGAATATTGTTTCCCTAATTTGCTTTCTCCATGAGTTTTATTGGTGTAAAGGTACATTATTGATTTTGGACTATTGACTTTTTATCCTGGTACAGTCCTGAATATGTTTTACGAGTCTTTTGGTGTAGTATTGAGGATTCAAGGAGAGCTCCCAACAGGAGATCATATCAGCAGCAAATAATGATAATTTAACATTTTCACTGACATAACTTTTATTTCTTTCTCTTTTTACTTTAAAGAAAAAGATACAGAATTTCAACACAAAATCGTAGGAAATTAACAGTGGTTATTATACTGCATATTTTTTATCTTCAAAGTAGTTGCTCAGATAACCAGATACAGGCATGCAAGATTGATCAAAAAATATAAATGCTGTCTCTTTCAATGAACTAATAAAAATTAGGTGTAAAGTTATCTTAGCTACTATATGTCCTTCCCTCTCTTCTCTTTTCTCCTATCCCTTTCACAGCGTTTCTTTCTCTTTTTTTTTTTCTTTTTTTTTTTTTTTCTGGTGGGACCAGGGTTCAAACTCATAACCTTGCACTTGCCAGGCAGGCACTTGTGTCACGGAGCTATCTCCCCAGCCCACAGCGTTTCTTTCTCTTTCACAACATCTATTGTATCTTTTGTTTCTCATTTACTCTTTTAGTTTCTTACACTAGGGAGTAAACATGATGTTTAAACATTAGATTCCAATTGTTTTACTTATGAGTATGATCATAAGTTGCATCCATTTACCTATCATGAGTTTATCTTTCCTCGTAGTTCAGTAATACTCCATTATATTTAAAAATCAATTTTTTATCCATTCCTCAGTTAATGGGCATTTGGGTTATTCCCAAGATTTAGCTATGACAAATTGTGCTACTATAAATATGAGTGTACATATATTACTGCTGTACAATGTTTTTAACTCTTCTGGGAAAATACCTACAAGGGAAATTGCTGGGTCAAATGGGACAGCTAATCCTAGGTTTTTGAGGAATCTGCACTGATTCCCACAGTGGTTATACCAGTCTGAACTCCCATCAACAGTGAAAAAGAGTTTCTTTTTTCCCACAATCGCTCCAGCATATGTTATCAGTTGACTTCTTGATGACAGCCACTCATTTAGTAATGAGATGGAATTTCAGTGTTGCTTTTATTTACATTTCTCAAATGACAAGTGATGTTGAACATTTTTTCATATTTTATGCGGAATTTGTATTTATTCCTCTGAGAAGCATGTATTCATCTCAGATACCCAATTTTGGGCTGTGTCTTTGAATTTTAGGGTGTTTGATTTTTTAATTTTTTATATGTTCTGGATAAAAGTCCTTTGAGGGAGAGTTTGATAAAATTTTTCTGTTTATGTGTTTTCCTTTCACTCTCTTGATGGCTGCTTTTGATGCATGAAAACATTTTAATAATATGCAATCACAAGTGTTGACTGTGTGAAGCGTTTCCTGCACAGTTTGTTTTTTGCTTGAGTTCTTTCTTAGTGGTATATGTCTTCAAGATTTCTACCTACTTTCTCTTCCAGTAGATTCAGTGCTTCTGTTTTAATATTTAGATCGGTAACAGTTTTGACTTTAATTTAGTGCACTGTGAGAAAAAATGAGTCTAACTATAGCCTTCAGCATGTGAAAAGCTAGTTTTCCCAGCAACATTTATTAAAGAGCTTATCTTTCTTTCAATGAATATGTTTGACCTGTTTATCAATGATAAGGTGACAGAGAGTGTTTGTTGTTGTGTCTGCGTCTTCTACTCCGTTCCACTGGTCCTACGGCCTACTTTTTGCCAGTACCTTTCTGATTTTATCATACTGGCTTTGCAGCATAATTTCAACTTAGAGATTGTGTTGTCTCTTGGCTTACATTTATTGTCCAGGGTTGTTTTTGCTATTCTAGGTCTCTTCTAGTTCCAGGTCAACTTTGGGAATATTTCTCTGTATGGTAATGTATTATGTTTGGGATTGTACTAAATCTGTTAGCCATTTTCACAATGTTGGTTCTTCCTATCCATGAGCAAAGAATATCTTTCTATTTTCTACTATTCTCTTTTATTTCTTTTTTAAGAGTTCTGTAGTTTTCACGGTATAAGCCTTTTAATTACTAAATAGTTCATATTTTTGGATGCTATTGTGTAGGATGTGGTTTCCCTATTTTCTCTCTCAGTGAGTTTGTCAATTGTTTATAGGAATGCTATTAATTTTTGAGTGTATTCAGTTATGCTGCTGCACTTGTTTATTAAATGAAGAAGTCCTTTCATGGACTTTTGGGGTCTTCTGTATAGAATATCATATCACATTAAATTATAATAATTTGACTTCTTCTTTTCCTCTTTGTTCCTTTTATTTCCAGAATACAGAATAAGTGTTGCTCTTTATCAAAGCCTTTTCTGCATCTATTAAGATAGTCATGTATTTTTTGTCTTTGGCTCTGTTGATATGATGCAATACACTTATTGATTTGCATATATTGAACCATCCCTGCATCCCTGAGATGAATCCCACTTGGTCATGGTGTATAAACTTCTTGATTTGCTGCAATCTGTTTGCTAGAACTTCATTGAGGGTATTTGCATCTATAGTCATTAGGTGATTAGTTTGTAGTTTTCTTTTTTGGTTGGGTCTCTGGTTTGAGTACCAAGGTAATACTTGCCTCTAGGAATGAGTTAGGGAGAATTGCTTCCCTTTCAATATCATTAAAATGTTTGAAGAGTATTGACGTTAAATTATCTCTAAATTTCTTATAGAATTCTGCTCTGAATCCAGGACCTGGGCTTATCCCTGTTTGTAAGTTATTAATTACATTTTCAATTTCATAGACTGATACAGGGTTAATCAAATTTATATCTTTGTGATTCAGCTTTAGTAATTCATATGTCTCAAACAATCTCTCATTTCTCTTATATTTTTGATCTTGTGTGGATAAACAATTTCAAAGTAGATATTTCAAAGTAAATGATCTTCTGAATTTCTACAGAATCTATAGTGATTTCATCTTTTCATTTCTCATTCATGAATTTTGAGGTTTTTTTCTTTCCTTTTTTGATAAATTTGGTTACGCAGTTATCAATTTTATCTATGCTTTCAAAGAACCAATATTTTCATTCATTAATTCTTTGTATTGTTTTCTTAGTCTCAGTTGTATTAATTTCTGCTCCAGTCTTTATAATTCCTTCCCTTCTTTGGACTTTGGGTTTGAATTACTCTTCTTTTTTTTTTTTTGAAACATTAGATGCGGTATTTGGTTGTTTATTTAAGTTCATCCTGTTTTCATGACGTGAAAAATAAAATATAAAATTTCCTCTGAAAGCTTTTTTCACTAAATCTAACAGGGTCCATTAAGTGGTCATATTCTTTACCCACGTTTTAGAAATTTTCTATTGTTTCTGCAAATAGTCTTTTCATGTCATTTTATGTCAATTGTGGTACTAGGGATCAAACCTGGGTCCTTGGGATTGCCAGGTAGGCACTTAGACCACTAAGCTATCTCCTCAACTCCAGAATCTGTTTTGATTTCACTGATTTCATTTCTAATTGCAGGGATTTGGATCTTTTCTTTCCTTATTTTGGTAAAATTAGCTAAGAGCTTGTCTATTTTGCTTAATCTTTCAAAGAACCAATTTCTTCACTCATTGACTTTTCTGGTCTGAAGTTTATTAATTTCTGTCCTGTTCTTTATAACTTCCATCCTCATATTAGCTTTGGGTTTGGATTGTTCTTGGGTTTTAAGACACTGAAAGAATCATTAGATTATTTATTTGAGCTTATTCTGGTTTTATGATATAGAAATTTGCTGCTATGAGCTTCCTTCTTAAGACTGCTTTCATTTTGTTTTCTTTGTAGATCTCTACATCTTTTCATTACTATTCATTCTTCAACCTGCTTTATTTCATTGAATAGGACAGTGCAGAAGTTTAATACATGTGATAAGACCTGAAATCCCTGGAGGTGCCTCAGATCTCAGGGGAAAGAATTATTTGCTCTTCTTTTTTTCTTATTTGTTTATTTTAATTAATTAATTAATTAATTAATTTTTTTACATATAAGTAAAGTTTCAAAACCAGAAAAATTTAACAATGGTTATATTACATATTTTCATCATTTCTTTTTATTAATTTTAATAAGAAAGTATGGCAGTGAGGCAGTTTCAAGATAGGTTAATAGGGCAGTTACAATAATTAATACATTGCATATTGTTGTCTTTGTAGTAGTTATTCTGAGTAAAAGATGCAGACATGATATCTTATCTAAATACTACTAGTACCAATCTCATTGAATTAAGAGAAAGTAGCTATATATCTATCCTAACATATATATATTGTTCCATTGCCATTAAAATATGGCGTGTCAATTCAGGAAAATAACCCAATATAGTCCAATAGTCTATAATAGTGGTGGGTTATCCACAGAACAAGACTGCTTTCATTGCATCCCATAAATTTTGATACTTTTACTTTCATTATTGTTTGCCAAAACTGTCTAATTTCTTCTTCTTCTTCTTCTTCTTCTTCTTCTTCTTCTTCTTCTTCTTCTTCTTCTTCTTCTTCTGTACACTTGTGACAGTAGGACACTGACATACTCCATGTCTACCAGTGTTCGTTTCATAAAGTTGGGTGAGCCAGTATTTTGGTACATATGTTTATAGTTATTTACTCTTCTTGTTAAACTATTCCCTTATCTAGTGTACACTGGCCTTCCATTCTTTTGATCACTTCTGGCTTGAAATCCAGCTGGCTGGAAATTAGGATAGCAACCTCAGCTTTTTGGGAGGTTCTTGTTACACAAAACGTTATTTTTCACCCTTTGGTTTTTGATCTGTATCTTCTGGAATTACCTGTGGTTTTGTATACTGTGTATTGTTGTGTTTTCTTTCTTGATCATTCTGCCAATTTCTGTCTTTTTACTGGGAAAATGAAAGTTATTACTTAGAGGTACTGACTTATTGCTGTCACTGTATCATTTTCCTGTTTCGGATTTCCCCATTTTTCCCATTTTGATCAGCTGTTTATCTTGCCAGGCATATTTATTTTATTGAAAAGTTAATAGCATTTGAATACATAAATTAGCAACCTCACTGAAAAAAGAAACCAAGAAGAAAAAGTCATTTTCAATAACGTTAAAGCTCTTCCACAAAATTCTTAGGAAAATTTTAACCAGAGATGAAATATATGTACATTAAAGGCTGTGCTATATTGATGGAAGAATCTGAAGGAGAACAAATAAATGAAATAACCTGTGTCCCTGGGTCAGAAGAAATTAATATTCCATATTATATTATATTATATTATATTA
>PVJA010050017.1:0-13479 GCA_004027025.1 Myocastor coypus | reverse complement strand
TGTCCAAGTGGACATTCAGCTTGATGATAGGCACTAGCCCTGCTTCCTCTCAGCATCCTGGTTCCTATCAAAACGTCTGATTCATGCTGGGTGCCTAATAGATGGTCTTAGAACAGTAAACATTACAAATTATGGGTAATAGAAAGAGAGGTTGGTAAAGATAATAAAAAGGAATCTGAATGCGACCCAGTAAAGAAGGAAGATAAACAGAAAATAACTCCAACAAATAGGGTCTCAATGTAGGATTAGGTAAATCCTCCTCTCGACTTAATATTTTAATCTTCAGCACAAATCCCCATTTTGAAGATAAAATACCTGTGCTTTTCCTACCTGAAAGCAGATAACTTGGTAAAGCTTCCAGTTGGGCCTCTCTGGGCATCACCTGCTTCCTCAAACTGACGATTATGGAACTGATTTTTTTTTCCTTATGAAGCACCAACAGGGAATGCTGCAGCCAGGTTCCTGGCAGGTTCTACCCTGATTCAACTAAGTATAGAGTGGCCTCTCATATTTCCAGAGCCACTAGGACAGCTATAGCTAATTCTTGATTCATTTTTGACTGAAAAATTGCTACAACTCAGTTCCTAATGACTCAAAAACCAAACATCATTTACTCTTAAGGTAATTCACTCATGTAGTTTCTCTGTTACCCACTTATACATAAGAAAGTTGAGTGAAGCTCTGTAAAGTGTCTTAATCATTGTTGTACAGCTATCAAAGAGCAGGTCTGCAACTAGGACTCAAGGCTGCCACACCACCTTTATCAGGTATCCACGGAGTGTCACATTTGAAGAAGTAAATAATCATCCAAGTATTCCCAGTATTGAGGGGTATCCCAAGATGTGACATTCCCAGTGTTCAAAAGAGGAATGTTGGATAAACTGGGAAGGGTGGTGACTTTAACAGTGACCATGCTGATCTTGTTCATCCCAGCATCCCCATGACACATTGCAGCTACTTAATAAATATTTGCTGAACAAATAAATGAGTGATTGAGTGACTTATGATGACTGTGAGACACCTTTCATTGCTACAAGATTTTTGTATGAAAGCCCATTTAATTCACTTTCTTATCCTCTCCCTGCCTCATCAAACAGTAAGAGAAGATCATAGTTATTGTATGTGAGAAGTTTAATGAGAAAAGGGAACAGCAGAAGGATACTCTAATGAGCAACTAAAATAGACTTCTGCTTGTCTTGTTGCTTTACAGTAAAGAAATAAATGAACAGAAAAGTTGATTCTTATTTTCAAATAAATTAAACTTTCAGAAATGCATGTTTGCTGCCTACTTTTAATGGCATGTTTCTTTCTTAAGCCACAGTCCAAGTCAGCCTCCTGTCCAGCTTTTCTATCATGCCTTATTGTCTAGTCTGTACAGCTCTTCTAAAAAATGTTGAATATCAACAATGGCTTTCAGGCAGGAATTGTCGACTTTTGTATGAAGCAATCTTGGTTGAATGAGAAGATCCCAGAGCTTAACATCCCTCTACTGTGCTGGCCCCGGCTGGGCTTCAATGTGTGTGACTGATAACAGGACACATTTCTATCTTTGTTATTACATTGCTACTCCATAATTCATTGGTCACTTTTTTTAGGATGGATCTTTATGGCAAGGTGGACAGAATGGCAGGTATGTGCTTTTAGGGATAAACTAAGTACAGTTGCCTTGTGGGGTTACTGGGTTAGGTGTAGATTCACCAAGGGCTGTCCTCTCTGCACCTTGTCACTTTGGCACAGAGTCTCTGGCTAACCTAGTCATGTTCACAGGCCCCCATAGCCTTCAGGCAACCTGTTCAGAGGAACACTTTTTATCAACATACAAAGCCAACTTATCAAATTATGTGCAGTTAGAATATTGCAAGCTAATTTGGATTCAGTTTTCTTCCCCAATGCTAACATTTCCTCTCTTTTTTTTTTTGTCTTTTTGAGACAGGGTCTCGCTATGCAATTGAGGCTGGTCCTGCGCTCACTTTTGTAGCCCAGGCTGGTCTCGAACTCGCACCAATCCTCCTGCCTCAGCCTCCCGAGTGCTGGGATTACAGGCGTGAGCCACAACGCCCGGCTAACATTTCCTCTTGAGAGGACTGAAGAGCTACCAGTAGATAATTTTCTACATTTGTAACAGGCTCCTGATATCAGAAGGGGCCTCTTTTCTCTCCTCCAGCATGGGCCAGGTCACTGACTCCAGACAAATTTTATTTAAAATTTCTAGGATTAGAAATTGAGAGGACAAAAAGATGCTACAACAAGAAAATGGAGGACTAAAATTCTCCAGTTATTATATCATCCCCACTAAAACAAAAGAGCTAACTTGATCAGGTGAGAGACAATAGTATCAAGTTACAGCATAATTTTTTAAATGCATTGAGTAGGGCAGGACAATTTTACTTTATCAATGTCATCTCTGCCTCAACCTAAAACAGGCCACCTTTAAGACAATCCTCCACCTAGGAGAAAGAGAAAAATGGTTGTATAGTACTTTGCTTTGGATAATTCCAAGCACACCACAACAAAATCTAATAGTGGGCATAAGCTCCCAATCCCTGCCTCTAGGAATTCACCTGTGGGCTACACATCTAGACTCACTTCAGCACTTGAACGAAACCTGCAGCCTCTTGATCTACACCACATTGCTGCTACTCAACTGCAACAGCCTCTGATTTTGAATAAAGCTCAATGGCCACAGGGCTGCTGGCCATGCTATGTCAGTCTCGGCAGCCATGGGATTCCAGTCTCATGCTGAATCAGCCTTACAGGCCATAAGAATTTCAGCCTGGACAACACCAGTTATGGTAGCTGGGAGTTAAGGGTATACCCTAGAACAGCAACAGCTAAAATGGTCATGGACTCAGGAATCACAAAAGACAATATGCCCAAAATCTCTGGATGCTATTACTACTAAAGGATGCTCCCAGACAAGCACAAACTGCAATAAATACTGATTTATTCAACACATAAATAACGCACCACACTCGGATTAGGGATAATCAAGGAAAACTGGCATCACTTATTTTCATTTTATTGACAAAAGTAAAACAAAATTTCATTTGAAATATACAAGAGGGGACCGGCAGGATGGCTCAGTGGTGTAAAGCGCCTGCTTAGGAAAGCTTAGGTGGCTGCAAGGACCGTGGTTCGATCGCCCACACCACATGCTGTGCCAGCCCTGCCCTCAGGGCAGGCTGAGCCAGCCATAAAAATAAATAAATAAACAAAAGTTCTGAAACAAGAAAAAAATAAATAAATAATTCTTTAAAAATAAATAAAATAAAATAAAATATAGAAGAATAACCACATACTATGTTTTGTTATTTTCAAAGTAGTTACCCAGTAATTACAAGAGTGTAAAAATTTCCCTAATATCAGCACACACCTTTCTTTTCATTGAAATAAGAGAAAACAGTATTATAACTATATTGCAAATTTATTTTCCTTTTCCCTTCCTTCCTTTCTCCTTTCTTCTACCCTAGTTTCTCTTCAGTTTTGAACACTTTCTTCCAGATTTACAATATCTATTGTACATTTTGAATCTATTTACTCTTGAAAGAGTTTCTCACACAAGGGACAATATGATGTCTACACATGTGAATCTAGTTGATTTCATTTATGAAAATGATCTCAAATTATATCCTTTTACCTATAAAAGCATCAAATATATCCTTGTTTGTGGCTTTTAATAATAAATAATAAGATACAAATAAGACAATAAATAGTAAGGGCAAAATAAAAATGACTGACCCTAAAGAACTAAAAATGTATTAACTTCTTAATAAAGAATCATAAATAATTTCTTTTTATTTTTCATTTTTATATTATGGCTGGCTCAGCCTGCCCTGGGGGTGGGGCTAGCACAGCATGTGTTGCCGGGGATCAAACTGTGGTCCCTTGTAGTTGCCTAAGCAGGCACTTTGAACTGCTGAACTATCGCCAGCCCATAAATAATTATTTTAAGGCATTTTAAGAACATCAAGGTAACATAGATTGGCTGGGGAGATAGTTCCATGGCACAAGTGCCTGCCTGGCAAGTACAAGATAGTGAGTTCAAACTCTGGTCCCCACTGCCAAAAACAGGTAAAAAAAAAAAAAAAAAAAAAAACAATTTGGGAATTTATCATAAAAAATTTAGTAAAGATTCAAATAAATTTTAAGACTGGTAAGGAGAACAGGCAAGGGGGAAAGGAAAGAAGGGAAAGGGTTTAAATGGAGAGAAATGAAAGAAAAAATGGAAACAAAGCTTTTGTAAATGGGGACGGTAAAAAAAAAAGTTGAAAGCGTAGAAATAGTGTTATAATTTGGAGATATATTCTACTGCCCTTTGTAACAAGATTCCAGTGGGGGGGCGGGGGGGGTGGACAGCAGAATTGATTGAAAAAGGGACCAATACTCAAAAAGAGAGTTTCACTTTAACACTGAAGTTTTACTCTACTACAGAGACATTGCGAAAGATACACTTGGGAGGGGCTAGCAAATTAGCTCAGTGGATTAGAGCTTCTACAAGCAGGCACAAGGGCCCGAGTTCCCTGGGCCTGCCATTCCGGCCCTGCCTACAGGGAGCCCTGAGATGGCAACTGAGACTGGACATGGTGGCACATGCCTGAAATCCCAGCTCTTGGGAGACTATAAACAGGCGGTCACTATGAGTCCGAACTAGCAGTGACCCCTGAACATCCTGTATTCCCTTACCTAAAAATACAAACAAAAAAAAAATACCCTTGGAAAATGGGCTTCAAGAGGTGGAAAGCTAAATAGGACAGGCTTGAGTTTGGTCTAGGAAGTTCAAAAGGTCTGAATTCTATTGTGAGATATCAGGTTTGGAGAGTGAAAACACTAGAGGCCGTGATCCTGCTGGAAAAGGTAATTAATCTAATGATATCTTTGAACTTTTGCACTGCTGCCTAAACTCAGCAGAAATGAATTGTCTAAAATACTATAGGCCAAGCCAGACGTGGTGGCGCACGCCTGTAATCCCAGCACTTGGGGAGGCTGAGGCAGGAGGATTGGTGCGAGTTCAAGACCAGCCTGGGCTACAAAAGTGAGCTCAAGGCCAGCCTGAACTGCACAGTGAGACTCTGTCTCAAAAAGACAAAACATAAGTAAAATAAAATACTATAGGCCAATATATAGCTGGTCTAATTGTCTCCACTAAAGCAGTAGCCTTCTTAGTTCAGTGTAAGGGATGTTTATGAGTGGTTCCTAGGGTTTGTCAATATCCGATGGACATTTCATGCTATTTATGTCATTGAATTTACTAGTATGGCTACAGCCATAGTAAACAAGACAGTAGATAACAGATGATTTTCTCTCTATGCCAATATCTGAATTTCCTGCAATACATAAATACTAAAAGAGCAGATGTATACCCACACAGGAACATGAGAAAGCAAGGCAACAAAAGATGCAGAATGTCACTCAACTCTCCTAAGGCAGATCAATGAGGCCCAAATGGAGAGGAAAGCAAATATGAAGTGGCAAAACTCTAAGAAAAGGCTACATAAAAGATAAGTGAATTAGGTGAGCTAAGAGGAAATGGAAGAGAAGTGCACAGAAATGTCACTGAAACTCCCCAAAGTGGATTCAGGGGAAATAAGTAAAGAATTGGAAGAGTTGAAGAAATCAGTTCAAAAAGAATGTTAAATTCACCAAAAATTTAGAACCCTTCAACAGATATCAGATAGAAATACCTGAAACAAAAATCTGTATAGAATTAATACACTGCAGAAATGACCCATATGAAGACAGAAAGTGAGGAGAAAAACATAAATGATGAAAAGTACTCAAAGGAGCTACAAAAAATAAGAGAATATTACATAGTTGCTCTTAGATGAAACTAGAAAGACAAACCTAAAGCAAAATGGATGTAGAGAAAAACTAGAAGATAACAGAGGAGGAATTATTAACATGCTTACAGAAATTGTAGCAGTAAATCTCCCCCATAGGAGAGAAGAGCTACAGAGTTGTCAACGTTAAACAGCTGGAATGACAAAGAAGCTCATCAAGATATAAACTTATTAAATTTCCACATAGCAATAAAAAAGAATTGTAAAAGGAGTCACAGATAACAAAAAATCGTGTCTAAATGTAAACCTATTAGAGTCACAGCAAACGTCTCAACACAAATTCTAAAAGCCAGACGATCTTGGACTGAAATATTTAAAACCTAGCAGCAGGGGCCCGGCAGGATGGCTCAGTGGTCTAAAGCTCCTGCTTATGAAAGCTTAGGCAGCTGCAGGGACCGCGGTTCCATCCCTGGCACCACATGCTGCGCCAGCCCTGCCCTCAGGGCAGGCTGAGTCGGCCATAAAAATAAACAAACAAACAAACAAACAAAAGTTCTGAAACAAGAAAAAAAATTCTAAAAAAAAAAAAAAAAAACCTAGCAGCAAATACCATCCAACCTAGATTAATGTAACAGCAAAGCTTTCCTTCAGAATAGAAAAGTAAGGAGTTTCATGAAAAGACTAGCTCAAGAGATAGATGACAATGAAATGAACACTCCATAAAATGTTCAAAAACATTCCAGACAGAAATCATAAAACTAATAATGGGAAAAGACAGATTACATGAAAACAACAAGGAAGATCAATGCATAAACAAGAAAAAATGCAGGAAAAGAAAAAGAAGTCAACTGGGGCCCGGCAGGATGGCTCAGTGGTCTAAAGCGCCTGCTCAGGAAAGCTTAGGTGGCTGCAGGGACCGTGGTTCGACCCCTGGCACCACATGCTCCTTGCCAGCCCTGCCCTCAGGGCAGGCTGAGCCGGCCATAAAAATAAACAAACAAAAGTTCTGAAACAAGAAAAAAATATAATAAAATTTTAAAAAGAAAGAAAAAGAAGTCAACAACAGAGAAAGTACGATCATAATAAATAACATATTGCAGTCATATTTTTCAATGTTAATTTCCTCAATTTTCCAACTCACAGACACAGGTTGGCAGACTGGAACAAAAAGCAGAATCCAAAATACCTGCTACATTCAAGCAACTCTTCAAATGCAAAATGATATTCATGGATTACAAAAAATGAAAGAATGGAAAACAGTATTTCATGCACCAGTGCTGAGGACCAGTTTGATGTGGTACAGAAAGCAATTACTAATATTAATAAATTGGCACAAAAATAAAGAGTCTCTTCTAGGCCTATATCACTTGTGGTGAGATCAGCAGCTGGCTTACAGACTGATTAATCTTTAAACCAATAGCCAGAATTGAGACTAGCAAATGGTCTGTGAAGTTCTGGCTCCTCACAGGAAGATAACTTCCAGCTGAGGACTTGACTCATCCGAATTCTTTCTAGCGCAGCAGTCACAGTTAGCAGATAATCAGGTTAACCATGATCTGCTCTTGTGTGCTTTTCCAAAAATGCATTGTTCCTCAATTTGTGAACCTTGACCGCATCATCAGTTCACCCCCACCACTTTTTGCAGCCCACAAGCACACCCTCTTGTTAGGTGCATTTTGGTCATGTATCTAACAAAGGCCACAAGCATTGCACCCCATGATCGTAGTCCTTTGGGGTGTCCCTTGTGATATACAGATAGATAGATAGATAGATAGATAGATAGATAGATATTTATATATATATATATATATGTATTTATATATATTTATATACATGGTTGACATTTCATTGATTCATATGACATATATCTCTTGAGGCAGTCTTTCATGAAACCTCCTTATCTCTATCTATTTTGAAGAAAAGCTTTGCTGTTACATTAATCTGAGTTGGATGTTATTTGCTGCTAGGTTTTAAATATTTCACTCCAAGATCATCTGGCTTTTAGAATTTGTGTTGAGAAGTTTGCTGTGATTCTAATAGGTTTACATTTAGGAATGATTTTTTGTTATCTGTGACTCCTTTTACAATTCTTTTTTATTGCTATCTGGGAATTTAATAAGTTTATATCTTGAGGAGCTTCTTTATCATTCCAGCTGTTTAATGTTGACAACTGTGTCAACATTCATATAGATAGATAGATAGATAGATAGATAGATAGATAGATAGATAGATAGATATCTTGTCTGTGTTTTATTCTATTTCAGTTCCCTGAGTGAGAGATTGGTTGCCCTAGGCCAGAGACACAATATACAAGTACCCCCAAAACAACCAAGGATAGCAGTTTTAATCTCAGAGAGGAGATAATCTCAGAGAGGAGATAAAGCTGATTAGAAGAGACACTGAAGATCATTACATACTAGTTGAGGGAAAAAATAAACAAGAAGAAATAATGCTCATACATATTCATACACTGAATACTAGAGTATCTACCATAATAAAAATACTACCAAATGTAAAAGATCAAATAATATTTCGATTAATATTATCAAAAATTATTTGATAATTACTTTATAATTATCAAATAATATTATCAAATATTATTATCAAATAATTATTACTATCAAATAATCTTTTGATCAATCTTAACAGAGGAGCCTAGCACCACAGTTTTACAGAGACAGACTGACTAAACAAAAATAAATAAGAAATATCATTTAATCATACCCTTAAATTTTTGAACACAATTGATATTTACATAGTATTCTTCCCTACTACAAAAGAATACACAGTCTTTTCTGTAGCATGCAGTACTTTCTCCAAAATAAGTGACATACTAGTCCACGAAGGTTGCCTAACCAAATATTAAAAAATTACCTCACATGTACTATCTGATTACTATTTAATAAATTAGAAATCAATGATAGAAAAAGCACTTAAAACTTAGGACATGGAAAAATAGTAACATGTTCCTAAGCAACCCGTGGGTCACAAAAGAAATCAAGGAAACAAATTAAAAGCCTTATGAAACTTACTGACAACGTTGATATAACTCACAGGATTCTCTGGCACAGTATACGACCAGTCCTAAGAGAGCTTCCTAATCAATGCTCACACTAAGGAAGCAGAATAAGCTCACAGAAATAATATTATGAGGAACCTTAAGACACCTGTGAAACAGAAAATAACCCTGGCTCAAACTACAATTAAGAAGGGAAAGCATATAGCTCAGTGGTCTACACTCCTGCCTCGCAAGTACAGGGAACCAGGTTCCATCTCAGGTACCATATGCCATTCCAGCCCTGGAACCCCAGGTGCACCATGCCAGCCCCTCAAACCAGGCATCATGCCATACACCTGTAATCTCAGCACTGTGGAGGCTGAGACAGTAGGATCACTAGGAGTCTGGACTGCATAGTGACACCCTGTTTAAAATAAATAAATTTGAAAAAAAAGAAGGGAAATCATAAAGATTACAACTAATATCAAGATTAAAAAAGTACAAAGAATCAATGAAAAGAAAAGCTAGTTCTTCAAAAGAATAAATAGATAAAATAGTAACCAAACTTATCAAGAGAAAAAAAAGCTCACATCACCGTAACTAGAGATGAGAAAAAAATTACAATACACACCATGAGTGTTTAATACAGTAAGCTCAATGAAAAATTGCTTTCCAATAAATTGGTAAATATTGAAGAAATTGGGGCTGGGGAGATAGCTCCGTGGCACAAGTGCCTGCCTGGCAAGTGCAAGGTTGTGAGTTTGAACCCCAGTCCCACCAAAAAAAAAAAAAAAAATATATTGAAGAAATGGACCAAATCATAAACTCACACAAATTACCAAAGCCAATTCCAAAAAACATAAAAATAAAGAAGCCCCAGCCTGCCGTAGTGGCACACGCCTGTAATCCCAGCACTTGGGAGGCTGAGGCAGGAAAATCGGTGTGAGTTCGAGACCATCCTAGGTTACAAAAGTGAGCTCAAGGCCAGCCTCAACTGCATAGCGAGACCCTGTCTCAAAAAAGACAAAAAAAATCTATCTATTTAAAAAATCTCAGGACCTGATGGACTCACTGCTGTACTCAATAAAACTTTTATGGCTATTATATCACCTATACTTCTCAAGCTCTTCTAATAAAGTAAAATGGGAAGAATGTTTCCAAATTAATTTATGAAGGCCAGCATCACTTTGAATCCCAAGGCAGATAAATAAAGATCCAAGTAAAAACAAAACCAAAAAAACTACAGGCCAATCCTATGAATGAACATAGATGTAAAACTCCTCAACAAAACATTAGTGAATAGAATGCATTTCCTCATCAAAAGATTATATATTATGACCAAGTAAGTTTTGGCACAGACATGCAGGAATGGTTCAACACACAAATAAGTAAATATATATCACATAATCAGAAAAGTGAACGAAAACTATATGATCGCATCAGACACAGAAGAGCCTTTCAACAAAATTCAACACCCGTCATGATAACAATCCTGAAAAAACAGGTATAGAAGGACAAAACCTGAATTTGACAATAGCTACTTTTGTACAAATCCAAAACTAATACATTAAATGAGAAAAATACCTAAAACCTTTCACTGTAAAGTGAAGAACAAGACCAAGTTGTCTATTACCACCATTACTTTTATTTTTTCTATGCAAAATTCTTTATTTTTATGAATAATTGTAACTAATATAGCAGGAAATGACATGACTATGAAATATAGCAAAAAATCAGAATGTTAACATTCAATAGAAATGAAAACCTGGGCTGAAAGTTTATTAGAAATGTGAGACATGGGGGACCGGCAGGATGCCTCAGTGGTCTACAGCACCTGCTTAGGAAAGCTTGGGCGATTTCAGGGACGGCGGTTCGATCCCCAGCACCACATGCTGTGTCAGCCCTGCCCTCAAGGCAGGCTGATCCGGCCATAAAAATAAATAAATAAACAAACAAAAGTTCTGAAACAAGAAAAAAAAAATTTAAAAAGGAATGTGAGACACTTCGCGACATCTTGATGGATATTAAAAAACATGTTTGCTCACCTTGAGCATTTCTTGTAACAGAACAGATTTTAAAGGAGCTACGATGCAGATAAATTGACTTCCGCTGCTGACAAACTTTTGTCTAAGGTAAACAGATCTTAAGCTCAGTCTTGAAGACAATAAGGTCGGAATTGTAGATTATTTTAGCAAAAAGCAGAGATTTTATTGGTAAAACGTGGTTTGTGTATTCACATAGATCTAAAAGGTTGGCTCAGCTTCTTAAAAGCACAGGAAAATTCCTAGAGGCCATGGGAAGGATGAATAAATGATACAGTCATAACATCATGACAACTGACGGCATTGTATGACTAGGAGACTTGTGTTCTAATTCAGTCCTCACTTTGGATTCTTCAGGAACCCTAATGAAGAACATGGTAAAAAGCTGGGACATTCTTCTTCAGCAACTGGCAAAAAGAAAACAAGGCAGGAAAAATAAGAAAGCTAAAACAGATGGATTATGCGGATTAATAGTCTGTGAACTTATATACACTTCACTATATTCAATCTTGAGTCACATCATGAGACAGCAGTTAATTTACTAAACTTTATAAACCTAAGTGATCCAAATATGTTGCAGAACTTCAAAACTAAAGAAATCATTTTCTTTTCTCTTTAATTGTTATTTGCACATAAAAGTCCTAAAACTGAGTAACCATGGGTATGCCTACATTTTAACCAATGTATTGTGAAACATGACGCTTTTTGTCAAAATAATGCAGGAATTTCAAATGAGGTCAAGGATCTCCTATTTTCAAAATATGTTTTCAGTTATTTGTGATCCACATCACACTTACCAAAACGGAGCAGCTGGATTCCTATAGTGTCAGTCCTCATAAACCCTCAAAGTCTTCATACCAGGGAGGGATCCAGTATCTAAGTATTCTATTAACTGGTCCGACTTCTCAAAATATATTCTCAGTTTTTTGTGCTCCATATCGCATAAAATGAAATAGGGAAGTTGGACCCGTGTAGCATCAGTCCAATGACATTAAACTCTCAATAATTCCATGCTAGGGAAGGATCTAATATCTAAATGTTCTATTAATAAGGGTACACAATTCTAAAAGCATACTTTCAGTTCTTTCTGTCCCGTGTCACATAAAAAAGAAATGAGAGCAGGTGGACCCACATAGCACCAGCCCAATGTCATTAAACCCCCAAGGTCTCTATGCTAGGGAAGGCCTCAGTGTCTAAGTCCTTCACCAGTAAGCATTCCCAGTTCTAAGACAGAGCTTTTGTCTTTAATTTTATTTTTTAAAAAAGGCCTGAAGCTCTGCCCTTCTCTTGGCAGTGACCAGCTGCTGATGTCCTTCCTGCCCCAGCTTTCATTTTTTTTTCTAGTCTTCATATTTCATATTTATTTTTTATGGATGAGTTTAGACTGACTTGCTTGTTATTTTAATTTCAAAATGATTCTTTTTTCTCAAGTTTCAATTTTTTATTGGTTGAATTTAACAATGGTTACATTACATATTTTCATCATCAGATCAGTTTAGATTAATACATATAGGTATATTAGATTGATCAAACAATTAAACAACGAAGTGACTGGAAGCAGATAAAGCAGAAAACATATCAATACAAAACCATACACTTATGTACACGGGATGAATCAGATATTGGTCTCAAGAACCTTCAAAAGATTCAGCATATTGATTATAGCATAATGTAACGCTAAAACTATGTTTGGAATACGTGTCACTCCTGTCTTTTTGATATGTACTGCTCCCGGTGTAAACTCAGTTACTGTCATTCTCTCAAGAGTAGTACTTGAAAATAAGAGACTGGGCCAAAAACCATATTCTTGACAGACTACAATTTTGTATTTCCTTGAATTTCCAAATATCTGTGTAAAAATTGTGTAACTGCTTATATCACATTGTATGGAAAGTTATTAGAATATCAATGATGGTCAGAAAATATCATTTCAAGGGCTGGGGAGATAGCTCAGGAGAATAAAAACTTGCCTGGCAAGCACAAGGTCCTGAGATCAATCCCCAGTACCACAAACAAACAAACAAACAAAAAGAACATATCATTTCCAAGCTAAGTCAAAGATATTTGATACTCAGAAAGCCAGTGATGATAAGCTCAAGTACCTATGTTATAGAGTAATAGTATCACAAAGCTTTTCTGCTGGAGTGTTAAGAATGTAAGTTAACAGACCAAAAATTGGAGAAAAAGGAGGGCTATAAGGACAGCCAATATTTTGGCTCTAGCCCTTCAAGGTCAATAAAGACCCAGAATATGAGAGAACCTGTGCTGTAATATCCTATAACTCAGAGGCGTCCCAAATTTCCTGGTCTTCCTGGTCCTGCAAAGGGGTGAGGGAAATAGCTCAGTGGAATAAGCATTTGCCTGGCAAGTGCAAGGGCCTGAGTTCATTTCCTCGTCCTGCAAAAACCAAATTTCCTGGTCAAGGAGATTATGGGACCTCAGAGGAAAGGGATGAATGAACTGTAGTGCGTCTAAGGAGAGTCACCCAGAGAAAACATTCTCTCAGGCTTTCACAGAAAGCAAACTGGCCAAGCAATGGCTGTGACTCGTCCCAAAGGCTGACACTAACAACAGTTCTACAAAGTACTGTATGTGGTCCCAACCTTAATCCTGAGGGGATTTGACCTTGGAAGATACAAAAAAAAATGAATGTTTTGTTATA
>PVJA010050016.1:0-13480 GCA_004027025.1 Myocastor coypus | reverse complement strand
AAAAAAAAAAAAGTTAAAAAAAAAAAGAAAATATGTCTGGCACTCGGGAGGCTGAGGCAGGAGGATTGGTGCGAGTTCGAGACCAGCCTGGGCTACAAAAGTGAGCTCAAGGCCAGCCTGAACTGCATAGCGAGACCCTGTCTCAAAAAGACAAAAAAAAAAAAAGAAAATATGTCTGGTTAGCAAGCTGACCAGGGATGGACTATGGCAAAAATAACTTAAGGAGCAACTTGAAACACCCAGCTGAACCGAACCCTCGAGGCTCTGGGTGTGGGAGGCCCAGCTGAGGGCCGTTGCCAACAGCATGAGAGCAGAACTGGAGGGAAGGATGGCGTGCTGTTGACTGTCCTGGAGAAGCGTCTCATGCTGGCTTTCCTGATGTGAACTCAGCTGTTATCAGAGGAGCTTGGGTCCTTGCTGCTGCTGAGGATGGCTGTGGTTCTCATCAGGGGAGCTCTGGTCCTTCCTTTGAGCCTTGTTGCCTTCCAGTGCAGATCCCTCACCCTGCGGGCACAGGCCCTTCGTCTTCCTGGTGCAGACTTTCCAGCTTCCTTAACTGACCTAGGGGCCTTCCCAATGCAGATCCTAGATACAGACTTGTGTGAGACATTGTTGTGGGCTCTCAGCCTTGCATTGTACTTGTGCAGGACATTGCCGTGGTCTCTAGGTCTTCAGCTGGATTCTTTTGGGTCTCTAGTGTGTGGACAGATCCCTTACACTCTTCTGATTTGACATTTTGGGTGAATATTATAAAATACTCTAACAAATTATGTGTCCTGCATTGAATTCTTTTAAACCCTGACAAGAACAGATGGCATTTATCTTAATTTGACAAAAGCAATCTATATATAAAAAAAAAATAGCCAATATCATACTTAGTGAAGAGAAGCTGAATGCTTTCCCTCCATCACCCTGCTTTCGGGGCCCATGAGATTTTTGAGGGTGAGATCCCAAGGTTAAAGAATGCATGTGTGTAAAACATCAGTAACAACAGCAGGCAGCATGGAGCAGAGCAGAGCATAAGAGTGCAAGAGCTCAAGAAAACCATCTGCATCTTTAATATATAATGCTTATGTGGGCTGTTGTCTCGTAGTTACATTCTTCTATAGTACCATAACCAATGCATGCATGTTTACCCATGCTAAGTCATGGCTACATAAATTATCCTACTATGTACCTATGCTAGACAAGTGGGTCATGCACCGGGTGTTCTCAGGTGCCCTGAGCTTTTCTCTTTTTTTTAATCTTTTTGAGACAGGATCTTGTTATGCAATTCAGGCTGGCCTTGAGCTCACTTTTGTAGCCCAAACTGGTCTTGAACTTGCACTGATCCTCCTGCCTTAGCCTCCCAAGTGCTGCGGTTACAGGTGTGCACCACCATGCCTGGCTAGATGCCCTGAGCTTTGAAGCAGTGTGAATGGTTCCTCACACCCTCTAAAGCCAGGAATAAGACAAGAATGTCCAACACTGTCACTTTGATTCAATGCAATTCTTGAAAACACTAGGTAGCGGAATTAGACTAGATAAATAAAAGGGTTATGGATAGGGAAGGAAGAAGCTAAATTATCATTATTTGAAGATGCCACGATCCTCTGCATTGAAGACCCTAAAATTCCACCAAAAGATGCCTATGATTAATAACTAAGTTCAATAGTATAGCAGGGAAGAAAATGAATACCCATAACTTGATAACATTTGTGAACATCACTAACACTCACTGAGAGGAAATTTGTGGAAACATTTTCTCTCAAAATGGCATCAAGAAATGAAATACTTAGGAATCAATCAAGGAACTGAAAGACCTCTGCAGTGAAAACGGTAGTGTTCTAAAAACGAAGACTGAAAAACAGTTGTAAAGCTATTCCTTGTTTGTGGATAGGCAGAACCAACACCATTTAAATGACCATACTTCCAAACTGTTATAGAGATTTAATGCAATTCTAATCAACATACCAATAACCTTTCTTTCTTGGCAGGACCAGGGTTCAAACTCACGACCTTGCACTTGCCAGGCAGGCACTTGTGTCACAGAACTACCTCCCCAGCCCCTTTGCTATTCAGTTCAGACTGGCCTTGAGCTCACTTTGTAGCCCAGGCTGGTCTCAAACACACACTGATCCTCCTGCCTCAGCCTCCCAAGTGCTGGGATTACAGGCAAGCACCCTAGGAGTGGGGCTGGCATGGCATGGGATTGAACTTTGGTCCCTGAGTCTGTCTAAGTAGGTGCTTTAATCTGCTGAGCTATCTGGCCAGCCCATTTTTTATATTTATTCTGAATAGTCATTTTTTTTGAACAAAATTATGATTATGGGAGAAATGTCTGTTTCTCTCATAATTAAAGGGTTATCCTAAGGCTTAACAGGACTGTCATAAGGGCAAATAGGATCATCAGAAGACACACAGGTAGTTTTGTGACCTACAACGCGCCTCATATGTTTAAGGTATTATTACTGCAAGTAGAAGACCTGTTACAAGACTTCAAGTCTTAGAGTAAACGTACCAAGAAAGCTCACTTAATAAAGAAATTCTGGGACTGAGGAGACAGCTCGATGGTCTAAGCATCTGCTTGGCAAGTACAAGGACCTGAGTTTGATCCCCAGACTGCATGTGATGGTGCCACCCCCTCCATCATCCCTAGACATGTTGTGCCAGCCACTGAAACTGAGCATAGTGGCACATGTCTGTATTCCCAGCCCTGGGGGAGCTGAAACTGGAGGATCACTATGAGTCCAAGCTGTGTAGTGAGACCCTATGCCAAATACATAAATAAATGGTAAAAAAATAAATCCTGTAGCATGTGTATAGTAATATGAACTATTCATAATATGAATGATCTTTCAGTTTGTTTTGGATTTTTTATGTACTAGATTTCCTTAAAGTAGGATTCAGTTTTAAAATACAGCAGACTGTTCAAAACTAGAAAAGAGGGGCCTGGCAGAATGGCTTAGTGGTCTAAAGCGCCTGCTTGGGAAAGCTTGGGCGGCTTCAGGGACCGCGGTTCGATCCCCAGCACCACATGCTGCGCCAGCCCTACCCTCAGGGCCGGCTGAGCCGGCCATAAAAACGAGTGAATAAACAAAGCTTCTGAAAACAAGAAATAAATAAACTAAAAAAAAAAAAAAAAAACTAGAAAAGACTTTTTAAAGAATATGTATGTATGTAACATTATATCTGTTCATGGGAGTCTGTGCTATTTCAATATCACAATGCATGTGAGAACTGGGTCAGAGTAGTGGGTACACCCATCTCTCCAACCATTTCTCATTCTTTATGTTGGAAACACTCCAGATCCTCTTTGCTAGTTGACATGAGAGAACGGCATGAGACCCTAGCCAGTGTACCTACTGCCCACCCCTTCATCTGGTTTTCTTGCATCTCTCTGCCCCACCCTTCCCCACCCCTGCACCCCTGATAAGATGCCTACATTTTCACTCTCATTCAGAGGTTAATTCTTATTTTTTTGGGGGGGGACCAGGGTTTGAACTCACAACCTTGCACTTGCCAGGCAGGCACTTGTGCCATGGAGCTATCTCCCCAGCCCCAAGAGGATAATTCTTGGGGTGGAGGACAAAAGATTTCAACTTATGTTCAGCTTCTGCAGGAATAGAAATCTCATGAAAGCTGGTTACCAGGGCAAGGAAGGGATGCACCAGTCGTATACTTCCCTCTCCCCTCAATACCAAGACACAGTGGCTCCTGTGGCCCAGCCCCCGGGAACGCAGGCAGAGGCTATGCAGAATCCATCTCCAGCGGCTGTTTCCCCTGTACCAGGAAGATGCTGGCCGCACCTGCTGCCTCTCGATTTTTTTTTTTTTTCTTTTAGAGTTGATCATCTTCCAGTCCAGATTTACTCTCTGAGCCTGGCCGTAGCTGCTTCTCTAGCTGACTCTCATTCTTCTCAAACCAAGATCTGCCAATCCTCCAGGACCAGAGGCTCGTTGATGGGATCTGCTAGTTCTAAGACAGTGATTATGAGGTTCCTTTATTTAGTGGTTCTGTCAGCTATAAAGGCAAATGCTGTTTTGTGCAGTGTTTCAAAGTACAAAGGTGTTTTTCTTGAGATGACTCAGCTATTGACAGGAAAGGCCGACAACCAAAAGTAGAGCAAGCAGACTAGTTCTCATTTTCCCAGTCTACCAAGTAGTCAAGGTTGGCAGCTGCTGGCTTGATTCAGTGACGTAATAATGCTGCAGCTCATGACACTGCGATTTTCTTGTCCTTCATAGCCACAGGCTAGTTGTGGCAGCTTCAAGCATCACGTTTTGTATTCAAAGCAGAAGGAAAGAGGTGGCACCAGTCTTTTGGGCCTCTCCTAACAGGGAAACGAAAGGGTTCCCAGACACCTTGCTGCACCTTTCCATGGCGCAAGTAGAGCCGCACAGCTATACCTGGTGAAAGGAGGCTGAGAACACAGCTACGTGGTAAAGGGAACACGATGCAGGACTGTAACAGTTGGCTTGGCCCAACCACCATTCATTACTTGGGCCCAATATATCTGGAATAAAATGAGTATTCTTTTTTCAAGGAGAAAGGCCTAAGATGCATGGACCTCAGCAATACTTCCATTTCCTCTTGCTTCCCTCCTCAAATGCCGCCTTTTTTTTCTTTTGCAAAGGTTAAAGTCTTCTCGCCCTTTGCTTCTTGCTGACATGTGATTTCCTCCTGACTTTTGGCCCCCTTCGTCTCCATGACGTCAGGTGTAGACACTCTGCCTTTCCTCTTCAGGGTGTGGAAGACCATTATTGAGGGCTGACTTTGGCTCAGAAGTCTCATTTCAAATTCCCGATACTTACCAAACATTTAAGGTTTAAATATCCTTTAGTCTCAACAATATCACTTTCCTGATTTGAGGAAAAACATTCCTGCTCAGCAGACAATAAAGCAACACAGAGTTTTTTTGCTTGTTTTTTTCTCTTAAAGGTCCCAATAGTTAAATGGTGGCCAATTGAAAAGGAGAAACAATTTAGCAAAATGCTTGGTTTATCCAAGAGCAAGAGCAAGAGCGAGTGAGGTTTACTCTCCAGTTCTTACTCATGCTCCTCTTCACTTGGCCCCACCCCACTCCCTATTCACATCTTCTAAGCACCTTCCTGTCCTTTCATGCCTCTCCTTTTGTCCTTTCCACTTTCAAGTCCTCTGCTGACCGGAACCTCCCACTTGGCTCAAGATCCCTTCAAGATCAGAACTGCTCTTGGTTTCCCCTCATCGATTCTGTACTTTCCTGAGGCAAAGTCCCCTTATCTCCCCTGCCCTCAGCCCTCTCCTGGTCATACCCTGGGGATCATGTCCTTCTCAGCATGTTCCAGGGTTAATGTCTCTCTCTCTGCCATGGTCTGCTGGGCAGACAGAGACGTCAGGCATGGCCTGTTCTGTTCTTCAGTCTACTATGCATGCTATGAGGCCTTAGGCAGGTGACTTAATTACCTCAGAGTTCTTAAAGCCCATTGGGATTCACTGATGCAAGTATTACATGAGCACCAAGGACACGTGTGCTTCTGGCTTAGTCTTCTTTCCCAGACAAAAGTTTTTAAGTGTGATGTGAAAACAAATGGAAGAAAGGAGCTACAGATTGTACAGAAGGGAAACAACTTGTAACAGAAGCTCCAAGCTTGGAGGGTGTCAGAGCCCCTTCCTGGTTCTTGTCTCCACCCAAGAAGTCTAAATTTATAATCCAAAAAATACATTATTTCAATTCCACCAAGTTAGTTCCAATCTACCACTCCCAGTGTAACCCAGAGTGAAACCAAAGACATTAAGACATACATATGTATATGTATATGTATATGTATATGTATATGTATATGTATATGTATATATATATAATTATTGGGGAGCCAAGGGTCCCTAAATCCAGCCATGAAGATGGCTTCTGAAACAAAGAGAGTAACCCAGAGCCACACCCAGGTTTTATTCAGTGAGAAGGGAGAGTGGCTAGAGAAAGAGAATTGTGGGAAGAAGGTGAGCACTGTGAGCTGGGCTAGGCAGGTGGCCTGTGTTTACCTTCGCCATGTGTAGAGCAGATATGCAGAGGAAATAATTTGCATTATGCTACTGAAATAGTATCTAGTGTTTCAGGAGTCTGGTGCTTCAGCTCTGATGTAATCTTTCAAGCCCCAGGAACTCATAGCCTCTAGCTCAAGGCTTGATCCCAGCTGATGTCGTGGAGCATTGGCTCTTTGTCCTTCTCTAGCCTGCTCATATTGGAGAACAGCAGGTGTGGGTTATTAGGGAAACATGCATGCCGTCTTGAGAAATTACCACCAGCACCTCAACTAGACCAATATATACTGCTCAAGGCCAATTGAAAGGGTAATGAGAAGTCCTAGCCAGCTCTGTGCATTTTAATACAAGGAAATAGGGTCAGGCTCAGTCAAAGTGGAGACAATCACTCTTCTCTCAAGGAGAGCTGCTCAGGCAGTCCTCCACAACAGGGCATGATCCCCAAAGCTGCCCTCACTTCTGACACCAACTACAAGCTTGGGGCTCCTGTGCCAGGCTCTGATTCAGTGATTGACTAGACCATGGAAGGCTATATACTCATCATTAACATTTGTCTTAGTTACTTTTCACTCATTGCTGGAACAAATACCCAACACCCAAAATGAAGGAAGGAAAGGTTTATTTGGCTCACAGTTACTGGAGGTTTCAGTCCACATTTGGCTGGCTCCAAGGTAGAGAGGCCCATGGCAGAGAGCAGCAGTTCATGGTGGTGGAACAGCAACAATGGTGACAGAGGCAACAGAACAACCAGGGGAGCAGAGAGCAACAGCCTCATTCTGTCTCTCTCTCTCTCTATATTACATCAGGCTCTCTGCCTTAGCCTATCCACCTCAGGCCACACCAATAATCCCAGCAGTACTTAGACCCATAATCCCATCAGTACTAAAACACATAATCCCAGTGCCTCATGAGTCAAGTCTCAAACTCTAGAAGTCCCTGCCCTGTGACTGCATGAGGCTTTGGGGGAACAACTAGACATAAGCCATAACAATGTTTATCATAGGTAAGGAACACAGACCAAGCTTAGGCAACCGCAGGGACTTTGGTTCAATCCCCAGAACCACATGCTACCTCAGCCCTACCCACAGGGCAGGCTGAAACAGCTAAAACATAAATAAAGTCTACATATCAGTCTAAATTAGGTTTTAGGAAAGTAATGTATTCATATGGGGGCTGGGGAGATAGCTCTGTGGCACAAGTGCCTGCCTGGCAAATGGAAAATGCAAAGGTCATGAGTTCAAACACTGGTCCAAAAAAAAGAAAAAAAAAAAAAGAACTTGCCCCAGAGGTCACCTGAGCCTAGATGTTAAGCTATTGTGGTGACACCCTGATACATAGGCATACAACTGAGCCATTGGTCAGCCTCCAGGTCCTCAATACCAAGTGACAAAGGCCCCACTCTAGCCCTCTTGGCCTCCTAGTATGGCCAGCTCTCACCCCAAAAAACACACAATGTTCCTTGTCCAACCGTAAGCACTGGTAGGTCCAGGCTCATCTTTACCCAAAGACAGAAGCTGAGGGGAAAGGCCCAGTCCCTCCCTGGCAGTGCCTCTAACACACTGAGCGCTTTGTTTTTCACTTCTTATTGATACAGCTGATATCACCTCCAGGAAAATCTCACTGAGGGGCATCTGGGGCCTGCAGGTTGTTTGTGGGGGCTGGCATTCAAATGTAGCTGTTTCAAGGATGTTTTCTTTCTTGCTAGAAATCTCCAAAGGATGCTGGAAAGTGCACGTGCTATGGTCCCCGCTGTGCGCAGGCACTAGCACTCAGGCAGACCAAGGACTGGTGCCCTTGGTATTTTCAGATGCCAGGGCCCTGGGAACATGGACCTGCCTTGGAGATTTTGGTGAGCAAAGGCTTAAAGGGACCCACGGAGACCAGTAGCTTTAGTGGGAAACTGGATGGGGAAACCTGGAAGGGTCAGATAGGCTGCAGGGGTGCAGAGGACATCCTGAAGCCAAGAGGCCAAGTCAGTTATGGCGGCTGCAAAAGCAGAGCATAGGACACAGAGATCTATTAGCGAACTAGATCAAGCACAATCTTAATTAAGAACTATTAGCCTTCTAAAAAAATAATAAAAATAAAAAAATAAAAAAACTGCCGGGCGTGGTGGCTCATGCCTGTAATCCCAGCACTTGGGAGGCTGAGGCAGGAGGATCGCTGTGAGTTTGAGACCAGCCTGGGCTACAAAAGTGAGCTCAAAGCCAGCCTGAACTGCACAGTGAGACCCTGTCTCAAAAAGCCAAAAAAAAAAAAAAAAAAAAAAAAAAAAAAAAAAAAAAAAAAAAAAAAAAAAGAACTATTAGCCTTCTACAAATATTTCACTGAATAATTAATTATTATTATGGTTTAGATCTAAAAGGTCCTCCAAGTTCTTATATGTGTTATGGTTTGTGTATAGGTGCCCCCAAAGCCGCATGGTGTCATGGGGCAGTTTCTGGAATTCGTAATTGATTATTGTGGAAATGGGTGCTGCCTCTTCCCTGGGGCAGGTGATTTGCATTTCAATATAAGGTAGGAAGAGAAGTTAGCTGCTTGAACAGCTAGGTTTCCCAGTGCACACTTGCTCTTACCAGCCACTATGAACTGCTGCCCTCTGCCATGTACCTCTCTGCCATGGAGCCAGCTGAATATGGACTGAAAACTCCAGTAACTGTGAGCTAAATAAACTTTCCTTCCCTCTCTCTGAGTGTCGGGTGTTTATCTCAGCAACGAGAGAAGAGCAACTAGGACAGTTTGGAAGACGACCGGATCATGGGGGCTGAATCCACTGATGTATCCACAGCGGAATGCACAGTTCAGAGGCGGGGCCTGGTCACCAGAGGGGGTCCTGGGGGTGGGGCCTAGAGGCAGCACCCCCTTCTCTGCTTCCTGGCTGCCTAAATGTGACTGGCTTTTCCCTGCAGTTGCTTCCACCATGCGATTTCTATCTTGGAGCCGACTGATCATGGGCTGAAAATGAAAGACAAAAGAAATCTCTCTCCGTTATGTGGTGATGGGTAGTATTTTGTCCCAGTGATAAGAAAGTGACTAAAAAGTTGGAAATCATTCACTTATTCAGTGAGTACTTAGGGGACATTTGGCACTTCCATGTGACCTTTTTTTTTTTTTTTTTTTTTTTTCTTTTCTTGTTTCAGAACTTTGTTTATTCATTTTTATGGCCTGCCCTGAGGGCAGGGCTGGTGCAGCATGTGGTGCCGGGGATTGAACCGCAGTCCCTGCAGCTGCCTAAGCTTTCCTAAGCAGGTGCTTTAGACCACTGAGCCATCCTGCCAAGCCCTCCATGTGACTTCTTAAGTGATGAGGATTCATCAGACAGCAAGCTAGACAAGGGCGCTACCCTTGCATAGTTGGCTTCCTAATGGGTGACAGAAATAACAGATCTGCAGTGTGTAGGGTGGTAAGTGCCCTGGGGGAAGATAAAGGAAGGTAGCTGTACAGAGAGGGAAGACGAGAGATTCTGTCTTACACTGTGGCCCACTACTCAGGAGATAGCTGAGGAAAGGTTAGAATGAAAGGAGGGACCAGCCATGTGGGGATTTGAGGGGGAAACCTTTTAGGCAGAATAGAAAGTTCAAAGGTCCTGAAGCTGGCTGTCGTTTGGTACTGGGGGACACAGAAGGTAGCCTGTGCGCTGGAGCAGAGATAAGGCCATGTGAATAGGAGCTGTGAGCCACCGGAGGACATAAGCTGTCAGTGTGTGTGACAGGGACAGCCATGTTCACATGCACACACATCCTCCTGTGCAGGACAGATTCCAGGGTGCTGCACACTCTCTCGCAGTCCCTTGAGGCCACTCCCAGTCACTGTGGACCTGAGGGCAGGCTTTGTGCACTGGATTGTCTCTCCTAGGTGCAGCCCAGCTGAATCTAAAATGAGGCAGCCAGCTTTTCTCAGGTTTCATTTTTTGTCCACAGTGGCCTTGAAGTGACTGATGAGCTAGCTATCAGGTAGCCTCTCCTCTCTAAGGAAACATTTTATTTTCGGCTGGTGTCTCAAATGTGCTATCAAAGTGATACTCAATCCTGCTAATGCCGTGACCCTGAGATACAGTTCCTCATGTTTCAGTGACCCCCAAATCAAAAAATAATTTTGGTGGCTACTTCAAAACTGTAATTTTGCTACAGTTATGATTCGAAATATAAATACCTGATATGCATTATATATTCTCATTGCTACAAATCAAACATAATTTAAACATAGTAATTAATCATAAAAACAATATTTAATTATATGTAGAGAAATATTTATTACTAATTACAATAAATAACATTTCACCATGGCATAGCATGGGTTTAAATATGTATTTTCTGATGGCTTTAGGCGACCTCTGTGTTTTGGTTGTTTGACCCCTGCTGGGGTCAAGACCCACAGGTTGAGAACCACTGTGCTATCCGCAGCAACAGGAATGCAGTTATCACCCGATCTGGCCTGTGCTTTTCTGAGAGGCATGGGAGTGATGTGTAGGAGAATTCTACACAGAAGTCTTTTTTTTTTTTTTTTTTTTTTTTTTTTGGCGGAACCAGGGATCAAACTCAGGACCTTGCACTTGCCAGGTAGGCACCTGTGCCTCTGAGCTATCTCCCCAGCCCCTACACAGATGTCTTGAGAAGTGATAATGTGCATACAAATAAGAAGATAGCCTCTCTTTCCTTTCTCTCTCTCTCTCTCTCCCTCTGTGACACAGGTCTCCTTATGTAGTCCAAGCTGAACTTGAGCTCACTATGTAGCCCAGGCCAGCTTCAAACTCCTGGCAATCCTCCTGCTTCAGCCTCTCAAGTGCTGGGATGACGGGTGTGTACAAGCACACCTGGAAACCAGTCATTACTTTAATTGATTCATTTTCTTTTAATCATCAATTTGGATAATTGTTTGCTCACTAAATATATGTGAAAATTTAAGAAGTTAGTAAGATGAATGATTGTGCACAATAGCACTTTAGTGGGGCGTGGATACTGAGCTGTATCCTGATCCCTTTTCATTTCATTTTTGAGCTAGGATCTTGTCAAGTTGCCTGAGCTGGCCTTGAACCTGTGCTTTCCCTGTCTTGGCTCCTAAGCAGCTGGGATTATAGGTATACACCACCATGCTGGCTCTGTAGTTCCATTTGAGTTAAAAATACAAAATGAGTACATCGGAATGAAATAAATTTGGCCAAATACTAGAGACAAGAGACAGGGGAAATTTTACTTCTCTTTCAAATTTCAGGATACATAGTCCTGAAAATAAATTTCCCTTTATTCACAATAAAAAAAAAAAAAAAATTCTTCCAAACTGTAGCACGTTTTGTTACCTAATTTTTTTTTTTTTTTTTTTTTGTCTTTTTGAGACAGGGTCTCACTATGAAGTTCAGGCTGGCCTTGAATTCACTTTTGTAACCCAGGCTGGTCTCGAACTTGCACCGATCCTCCTGCCTCAGCCTCCCAAGTGCTGGGATTACAGGCATGTGCCACCACCCCCAGCTAGAAGTTTTTATTTTATTTATTTATTTTTTCTTGTTTCAGAACCTTTATTTGTTTATTCACTCATTTTTATGGCTGGCTCAGCCCGCCCCGAGGGCAGGGCTGCCACAGCATGTGGTGCCGGGGATCGAACCAAGGTCCCTGAAGCTGCCCAAACTTTCCCAAGCAGGCGCTTAAGACCACTGAGCCATCCTGCCGGGCCCCCTCACACTGGCGTTTTTTATTGCTTACAGACATTTGCACTTTATCATGGTGCAGCGGCTACTTGCGAGAATTAACATGAACACTGATTCCTGCCTAGTTCTAACTGGCTGCGCTATAGAATGAGTAGTGCAGTCTGTAGAGGCCCTGAAAGAACACAGTCCAAAGTCTGAAATCTATTCAAGGGCAAAAGAGGGCCCCCAAAGATAGCTCAGAGGCATAAGCACCTACCTGACAAGCATGAAGACCTGAGTTTTATCCCCCGCTCACATACAGTGTGGTCTGCCCCACCCCCCATTTGGGCTCCCGCCGTGCAGCCCCTGAACCGGGCGCGGTGGTGTACGCCTGTAACCCCAACACTTGGGAGGTTGAGCCAGGTGGATCTCTTGGAGTTCCAAACCAGCCTGTGGGCTACAAAAGTGAGCACAAGGCCAGCCCGAACTGCAGCCTGTCCAAAAAGGAAAAAAAAGGATACTACTTTCATGGATGTGTCCATGTTTTTCTAGGAATCAGAACTTAGAAGCTTGGTGTTGTGATCACAGCCCTGAATAGTTCCTGCTGTAAAACGCCATTTCATGGTCCATCCCTTACTCAACATGATCTAGGGGAACCTGAAACTCCCAGCCTGCAAAGTAGCAGGGATGAGTTCGTGTTCTCTAAAATAGAAGAATGAATTTTAGGAACAAACAGAGGTTAAGAGTAGGATATATTTATCGGGGGAAGGAAAGCTCCTGTCCTAGAGAGGGACGGAAGGGGGGCCCAAGCAGATTGTCCCTGGGAAAGCTGTCCCTTCTAGGGATTTCTATAGAGTAAAGCCATGAGGTGAGGTGGGTCTAAGGTGGTGAACATGGGAACTCACTGACGTGGGCATGAGGTGGGACAAAATTATCATCAACCAGTGAGATTACAAGCACCATGGCTCAGGTAAAATTTATTAAATCCAGGACCAAATGAGGAAGCAAATCAAGTAATGAGTGGGCATGAAGAGGGGACAGGGTCTCTTCCTGTTGGGGGTTGGGTTAGTGACATTTTTGGACTCTTTCAAGGTGACTGATATCTATTTAGAATATCAATCACTGATGCCCATCCTTAGGGCAGTATGTGCCTGCATTTGTTTACTCTTTTGTCTTGAGGTCTGTCTCTCCCAAAGTTGCAAAGTCACCTTGTCTTCCGTATTGTCTCTTTGAGGGCCTATGCCTGTCTGACTGCCTGTAATGTTTCTATCTAATTTAGCTGCCTAAAACAAACACACACTGGGTGCTGTTGCAGATAGACAGCAGGGGGCCACTGGTGTAGCTTTCCTGGTGCCTCCCTGCCTCTCCACCCCCCTGGAAGGAGCCACTTGTTCCTAGGCCCTACCTGCTACCCCAGGAAAGGTGGAATCCAGTCCTTTCTTGCTAGGTCCCCTGGTGTCTACCACCCAGGCATTTAGTAGTATTCTGCCATTTCCTTACTTGCCAATGGTCCCTGCCAATGACCCAGCACCCGTAACAGTTGTGGCTCCCGCTTCCTGGCTCTGTCCAGGCACTCATTACCACCTCCTCATCCTCCTCCTCTTTTTTTTTTTTGTCTTTTTGAGACAGGGTTTCACTATGCAGAGTTCAGGCTAGCCTTGAGCTCACTTTTGTAGCCCAGGCTGGTCTCAAACTCATACCAATCCTTCTGCCTCAGCCTCCCAAGTGCTGGGAATACAGGTGTGCGCCACCACGCTCGGCTGCCTTCTGCTTTTTTTTTGATACTGGGGATCGAACTCAGGACCTTGTGCTTACCAGGCACTCACTTATTCTACTGAGCTATCTCCATGGCCCACATTT
>PVJA010050015.1:0-13481 GCA_004027025.1 Myocastor coypus | reverse complement strand
TGAAGGAGAGGCTGAGTCAGGCTATCCATTGCTGGAGCCATACCGCAGATCAAACGCTGGACCCGGCCCCAAACTCTAATCCTGAGACCCTCAGCACCAAGGGCCCACAGCACCCCAAGCTCCTCCCACTGGCCCACCCTGCCCTCTGTAGTAGATCCTATCTTTTCCAAATGAATCACTCACTGAGCCTGCTGCTGCTGGTCAGTGTCCTGCTCATTCTATGTTTAGGACATCTGGAGCCTGGGAGAGACCCCATCGGGCCCCATCTGCCTCCAGGTCCCAGGGCCCAGCCTGGTCTCACCCTCTCCTGCTAGGCTCAGTCCCGAGGCAATTCACAAGGGCACTTCCTGGGTGACAAATGTCTACTTCCTGCCTGAGAACAGAGTCTCTCAGGATGGAGTTCCTTGCTGTCCCCACACCAGTCTGCCATGAAGGTAGGAAGAAAGGAGCAGCATCCAGGCACCACGCAGTGCCTCCCGGGCAGTGATGCTGCTGGAATCCAAGTCCTGAGTGCAGCCTGCTGGGCCTGGATGGTGGCAGGGAAGGGACGAGAGCAACTCCTCTAGCTCCAGCCCTCCAGGGACAGCAGGCCTGTGGTGGAGGGGCACCACCACGGGTGCCTTGTAGGAAGAAGATGGGCCTAGAGTCTAGCATGAGAGATGGTTGCCCTGGGAGGTGCAGTAGGCAGAAGTCACACCCAGGGTCCCCATGTGGCACGTTGTGGTGCCACAACGGGAGAGGGATGGGAGGTATGTGGCAAGCAGGTCAGCAGTCCTGTGCCTATCTTCCACTGGTAGGACCTGTGCCTGGAAGTCCTGCGGCAGCTGGAATGGCCTCATGAATGTGTGTGTAGCTTTCCTGGGCTCTGGTCCCCTGTCCTAATTGGGGGGTACCCTGCAAGTGACTGAGTCTGACACAGAGGTGGTACTGAGATACTAGCCCTAATGTATAGGGTGGTCACAGACACCTGGGTGGTAGAGTGTCCAGAGGCAGTCAGGAGTGACAGGACAGGACATGCCAGGAGGTGGCACAGGAGGAAGCAGGACAGTGTGACTGGTGCGGGGCCTAGCTGGGGATGGAGGCCCCACTCACACACATTCCTGAGTGGTCAGTTTCTAAGGCAGGTGCTCAGGTATTTTTGCTTTTGAAGGAAATGAAGTTGATCTGAAATGGGTCTCACAGGGAAGGGTCCTCGCCAGACAAGCTGCCGGGGTGGGGGGGGAAGGGTCACCTTGCTGGACACAGCCGGCAGGAAATCATAGGCAACTTTAGACAAGGCAAACAAAAAGACATAATCATAACTCTTCCTCTTTGGGGTTTACTCCTGAATTGGCAGCTTCAGGGTACAGGTCCCAGTGAGCTCAGGGATGTGTGGCCTCGTGGATCCACCTGGCCTTGCCAACATGTCCGTGGGCCCCTAGGCTGAGGAGCGTGTCCTCACATCAGCTCCGCTAGGGCAGTTTTACCAGCTAAAACATAGGCACCCTGCTGCTATCTAGGAGGAGCACCACCCACAAACGTCCCAGCCTCAGGGCCCTCAGAACTTCTGACTCATCAGAGGTCAAAAGAGCCAGGGATCTGCTCTACTCCCCTGTAGCACTTGTTCCAGGCTGCCACCTGCACCTGTGAGTCCCTTCCAGTCATCCCAGTTCTCGGGGTGTGGCTGCTGTTCCTGCCCTGTGGCTTTAGACTTCTCAAGTTTTGGTTCAGGATGACTGAAGCCTCCTCTGGTTCCTAGTGCAAGCCCTTCCTGAATGCCACTGTGGTTCTGTGGAGTTTATGCTTGTAACCCTGAAGGAAAGTTACTGGCATCTGAGTGAGTTAATTCCTGTCTACCACTGCCAGGGCAATCTATGGTACAAATAAAAACACAAATACATATCTCAAGTGGTGGGGAAATAAGGGTGCCGTAAGTCTAGTCAGAGCAATGACTAACTGGAACAAAGGCCTCCACCCGGGGCCAAACCTGGGTTTTATTAATTCACAAAAAAGGGTGAGGCTTGGGATGATATACTGTTACTTCTAGATCGTGATAAGTAGGTGAGTGCGAGGTAGGAGGCTAGAGAGTTTCCTCGAATATGCACAGAAAGAGAGATATGCAGAAAGGGCAGTCCTGGTGCTTCAGTTTTGAGAGCTTCATGTCCTAGGGGGTGCATGACTTCTTCTGTGGAGGATCAACCTTAGCCCACAGCGTGGTATCTCTTGGCTAGCTCGCACATACTAGTTAGAGGTATCACTGACTTGTCCCACTGCTTTAAAGAGTACCCATCAGCACCTCTGCTAGACCCACTTGCATTGCCTAGAGCTAACTGAGGACATAAAGACAAAACTTAGCTCCGCATAAATCAAAGCACGGAAATAGTTTGACTAAAATGGAGACAACTGCTGTTCTTTCGAGGGGAATCGTCCTGGTAGTCCTCTACAGCTCCTGCATTTCTGCTGTGATCCTGTGATCTGCAGCAAATGACTGCTACACATTTCATGTTTGGAGTAGCTGCCCTGATGCACCATGGGACATCGGCCCCATGCCAGAGCCAGGGAGCAGGTTGTTCAGGAGATGCCTGGTTTTGGTGACAAGGAAAACACAAGGGAGCAGATGTTGAGGAAATGCTTGAGCCCAAGGTAACATTTACCACCCATCCAGGCAGGGTGCAGAGCTCCATTCAACACAGTCACCTTCATCCAAGTGGGGCTGACAGAGTGGGGCTCCTTACCGCAAAACCCTAATAACCCAAAGATGAGAATGTGGGGCTCCCCGGGGGACCTTTGTCCAAGGGCCCAGTGATAGAAGGGCAGCAACTGGACCAGACCTAATTCCACGGAGCCCCCTAAGCTGCCCAGGACCAGTGCTCTTCAGTGCACTCTGCTGGAAAGCTGGAGTGACAGCAGGAATATCAGCTGCCAGGTCCTGAAACATGGCTTTCCTCCATTATGATTTTAATTGCATTTCAGAGAATAGCTATATAATGATTATTGTTTTGTGCATCTGGTCTTCTTGTAAAAAATCCTTGGTCTTCTATAAAAATCAAGTAGAAGGTAAGAGGCCAGAGCAGCCTGGATGGAACCAACGAGGGGGGCAACTCTGGTTCATCTGTCTACTGTAGAGCCAGTGATGTGCTTTTGACTCACTGTGTCTTCACTATGTGGCCATGCACCACACAGGGTAATGGGGATCCACCAGCCCAGAGCAGAACCCACATGTGGTGTGGGTCCCCAGAGGTTGGAAAGGAATCTGGCAGGACCCATCTACCAGGGTCGCCACAGTCACTGTGGTAGCAGTGCAGTGCTTGACTCCTGAGTATGTGATGCTGAGGTAACGGCACCTACTGCACTGCCACGTGTATAAACAGAGCAACCAGAGCATGCCAACAAAAAAGGACATTGACATGGGGCAGCGAGATAGCTTGCGTGGGCAAGCTTAGGCTGGTGCAGAGAGCATGGTTCAATCCTGGGCACCACATGCTGTACCAGCCCCATCCCCAGGGTGGGCCGAGTTGGTAAAAAAAAAAAAAAAAAAAAAGACTATTGACATATATACTTACTACAGTATACCTTTTATGAGTGTTTTAGAGTGTACTCTTTCTACTTGCTAAAACAAAAACAAAAACAAAAACAAAAAAAAAACTTACTGTAAAACTGTTTGTAGCAGCAAATGTGCATTTTACACTTCCTGCATCCCTTGGGAGGGTCTGTGTCAGTGCTCACAAGGATATTGGCCTCATGACAAAATCACCTAATGAGGTACTTCTTGGATCACACTCACATGATTGTACTTATGTGGTGAATTATTTTTCATCTTAGACAAAATATACTACACTGTTAAAGCTTATAGCTATGTCCCCTAAAGCCTCAAACTGGGGCTTATGAGAGTGGCCAGATTATGGGAGTGTGACACTGGATGAGTCCACTGATTGTTCTGGGTGTGGAGGTCAGATTTACTGAAGAGGGAAGATGTGCTCTGGGTGTGGGTGGCATCACTTATAGCCTTGATAGAACAAAAAGAAAAAGAAAGTTCTCTTGACTGGTATGCTATGGACTGTTTCTTCTCTGCCATGCTGCTCTGCCTTGGAGCCAGCCACCTATAGGCTGAAATCTCAATGAAGTGTGAGCCAAAATAAATCCTTCCTCCTTTATCTTGAGCATTTCAGGCACTTTGCCTCAGCAAAAGGAAAGTAGTTAAGACATATGTCAACCGGGCTGGGTATTCTGGGGTTCAAATGAAGGTGTGGTAAGTCAGATGGGCTGGTGCACACCTGTAATCCCAGCACAATGGGAGGTGGTGGCAGAAGAATTCCAAGTTTGAGCCCAACATGGGCAACTCAGTGACTGAGAGAGACTGCCTCAAAAAAAAAAAAAAAAAGTGAAAAGGACTTGGGGCATAGCTCAGTGTGAAGGATCCAGGCTTGCAAAGAAAATAACAGAGCATTTGTCAATGAATGTCACAGGTCAAGATTGTGAACTCTCCAAATAATATTTTATAGACTCCCACCCATGAGCATCTTGAGAGCACAGAGCCACAGTTCAGGGACCCAAGGCGCAAGAGCTACTGGAGACTCACCAGAGATGTGTGGGCCACAGCATCTACCACTGCGTCGAACACTTTCTGGGGCAGGCGCAGTAGTGTGGTGCCACTGTCCACGATGGCCTTGTCTGCGTTATACTGCAATGGGAGGGGGAGAGGGCATTGAGTGACTGCCTCATCCCTCCTGCCTGCCAGTGCTGCCACGGCCCTGCCATCTGTAGATTGGGCAGCCACACAAGCTCACTGGGGACTAGAGTTTACCTTGTGTTCTCAGAAGGAAGAGGTCAGGAAAATCAAGCCCAATGGAGGGCAGCAACTTGACCACAGTCAATAGCCGTTGCTGGGAGGAGTCAGGGGCTTACTCAGAGCTGCCTACATTTCCTCATGGAGGAACCAGCCCCTAGCCCACAGTTCAGGGGGGCCCCATTCATTTGTCTTTAGAACTTGGAGTGACTCATTATGAGCCACTTCAATGAACTGCACAAGAGCCATTCGCTTTCTTCCCAGGGGAGAAAGAGAAGGCAATCTTTCACTAGATACTTATATTTGGAAATGGAATCTAATAACAGACACAAAAGTAGACGCATGATCTCCACAGTTGAGGTCCTGAATGTCTCCCAAGGCCCTGGGTGATACTGGGAGGACCAGAGACCACCAACCATCCTAAAAATGGCCCCAACTCCAGGTGCTTCCTCCAGCCACCATCATCATAACATCCTGATGCACCATAAAGAAGCCAAGGTACAGCGCAGCACTGTGGACACAGTTGCCCCCAGACTGGGCATCACAACTGGGCACTGCCAGCCCATACACACAATATAGGCACTGCCAGCCCATACACACATACAGACCACAACTTTCTCAGGTCAAAGTTGTGTACACAGGAGGGCAGCAGGTGAGCTCTAGCTGGAGGATAAGCTAATGACACTGCGCATATTTGGCTTGCTTTTGTTTTCTTTGTGCCCTGAATGGATAAAAATCTGCTTACTTTACTCCTTTCTTCAGAGTTCAGGGACTATCAGGTCAAGAGGACTGGTGAATGGAAGAATAGTTGGGCATAGTCCTAATGACCAATGAACGATGTTCATTTTGCTATATTAGAGCCCAACAGTGGGATGAGGATGAAGACTTGTTGGCTTCTTCATTGGAGGGGAGTCCTACCCTGTCTTGCAATGGTGTACACATTGGACTTCAGGTATAGGGTCAGCTGCAACACTGGTGTACCCAAGCCCACTTAGACAGGTATGACAGAGACACAGATACGCACCTCTCTGCAGTCCAGGTTAAGACTCTGACCTCCGATTTCCAGTTTCAGGATTTCTATCTGATAATACCATTCCTCCTTAATGGGGGTATACCAGATGTCTCCTTTATACAAACTTGATTCAATTCCACCTAGGACCTGGGAAGAAACAGAATTACAGATATAGGACAAAAATATATCTACATGTATGTATACGATAATCAATAGTTTCCCCACAGAAGCGTGCACTTGCAGGGTGAAAGATCACCGACATCACCACTTGCTCCTCCACTTTGATGTTCTCCAATAAATACAGATATTGGAAGGTTAAATAGAAATAATTCAGCAACCATGTGTCCAAAGAACACATGGCACCATGTTCTAGTTTTGACAAGATGGTCAATGCAAGCCGGGTGTGGTGGTGCACGCCTGTAATCCCAGCACTTGGGAGGCTGAAGCAGGAGGATTGGTGTGAGTTTGAGACCAACCTGGGCTACAAAAGTGAGCTCAAGGCCAGCCTGAACTGCATACCAAGACCCTGTCTCAAAAAGACAAAAAAAAAAAAAAAAAAAGACAGTCAATGCTTTCCCACGTCTGACAAGAGCACACACACCTCCAGCTCCCCGCTCAGACTGCCCCCCCAGATGAACTCTACACAAGAGCTAGGCTTGCTGCTGCATGATTCAGTGTCTCTGGAGCCAGACAAGAGGAAAGCAGGATCCAAGGGCTCTTTGAGCCAAAACATCATTGTGCAAAACCGTATCATGTCACACCAAAAGCCCTAGCTGCTCTGATTCCTCACAGGGGGTAGAAAAATGCTTGCAGCAGGTGGAGCAAGGGCAGATGACAGTGATAGAGGAACTGACATGGAGTGGAGGGGCAGGCTACACTCTCCCTGGGAGGGGCCCTTTCTGGGTATTCTTTCTGCCCACTATAGATGTCTGGACTCAGGGTCCCCACACCAGAAGCTTAGGTGACACATAGGGCTGATGGCCTTGAATCCACTTAAGAAAATACCTCTTTGTGTGGTGTGCATACATGTTGAGAGGAAAAGGGATGGCACAGTGAGGAAGACAGGAGAGAGAGAAAGGGTATCCTAGGGCCTCTGTCTTGAAAAAACACACAGAAACATAGGCACAACACCTAGGATTTGGAGGCAGACAGGCACTGATTGGGTCATTCCAAGAATATCAGGTCTGATGTCTGGTGGTCTAGGGCTTATGTGTGATATGTGAACAGGAAGTACAAAGACAGAATGACTTGTCAGTGGGGGATTGGCTTATACAATGTGCATAACAATGACCAGCCATTTGTAGGAGACAGAAGCAACCAGATCTGGAACAGGAACTATTACCCAGGCAACTAAGAAACTGAAGCATACTGGCTGAGGGTGGAGGAGGGGCGCTTTTTTGCTACACCCTCATGTGACATCACAAGCATGGCCCCATTGGCCACAAGTTCTCACTGTTCTCAGCTCACCCCTTCTAGACCCACTTGTTTGCTTTTAAGAATTTGGAAAGCAATGAGAATTGTAGTCCTCAACAGCAGGACATGTAAGAAAACCCAGTTGTACCCATTTTTAAAAGTTCTATAACAAAGATTATTCAGAATTTTCCGGTACCTATACATGCTTACATGTCTGAAATTTCTGAGCAGGTTTCTAGAAAGCCCGAAATAACCCCCATCAAGTTGTGATTTTTCATCCCTGTAAGACTAAAAGATACCCACAAGACTACCTCCGTTGGTACCCAATCTGGCTATGGGCAATCCAGCCCCACACATCTGCATGGAAAACACGTTGGGGATCTTGGCCTGCATCACTAGGGAATCGAAGAATGTCTCCAGGGAGCTTGATGGCTGCAGGAGGGGAAAAGACAGACAAGAGCTTTCTGACTTCTGGTAGACAAGGGTATCATAAGGTAAGGTCATGGGACAGAACTTCGCACACTCTTCAAGTGCACCTCGGGTCACAAAGCTTTGTATTTGGATCGTGGGGGAGAAGGGGTGTCTCTGTGGACTGGGTGGGCCTGGTGGGGACTTGGTCAGAACTGCCTTCTGAGGAAGAGGCGGCATACATGGTGGAAATGCTGCCCAGAACTGAGGCCCAGCTCCTTCTTCCCTATTATCACTCACTTCTTGATCTATCAAATGGGATCATCATCATCCGCTAGATCATCCTGGGCTGGAAGTAGTCGATCTGTATAAAGTGCCTGGTTTATGTTGAGCCTCTAAGACGCTGCCAGTCATTTTGCACCACCGCTGGGCATAGGGATGCCCCTGAAGGATTGCTAGTGGCACAGCAGCTGAAGACTGGCCTGGGATGGAAAATTCTGCAGGTGGGTGTGGGCTGCAGCTCTGCAATAGGGGAAGCCACAGGTTGGCTGTGACATGCAGTGTGGTAGAAATGCAGGGGATGAACAGGGACTCCCACAGGTGTGCAGGATGCCCTGCCCAACCACCTCATACAATCCACTTCCTGCAATTTGGTCTTTGCCTCCTCTACCCTGGGAGTCTGAAGCCACTTGGTAAAACTCTTGGAATTACATGGAAGAAAAGATGAAAGGTCATGTGGAGATGCTGGAAACCCACTGAAAACACCTCAAAGGAACTTGCTGCCGTGGCAGCTGGACACATTATTAATTGCACATTGTTAATTATAAATAATTTAGGTTTACTCTGACCTTGTCAGAATTAGCATAAGATCAATTGTGCTTATATCTTTCATTTTCACAGTCACATGAGGGGAGACATTTTGCTCAAGGTCATAGATTTAGGAACATACATTTCTATCAGTCTGTAGATGTATAGTCAGCCCTGCAGAGCAGAAGACACAAGGGTCCCTGCCCCTGCATTGGCTCTGCACTGGCTTGAGCAGGGTGGGGCATGCCACTCTCTTGGGGTCTCCCATGTCCACCATGGGGAGATTGCGGCCTTAGGAGTAGGAGGCATAAATGCTGAATGAATGTTCTCACCCTAGTGACCAATGGGCTGGGAATTTGGAAGGGAGCTCTCAGGTGCCCTGACTCCTGCATTCATTGCTAATGAACTTGAACTGAGCAACTGCTCCACAGAATGGGCCTTGGGCATTCTTTTCTGGACCATTATGGCCAGCAGGGCCCACTGCCATGAACTATACTTCTTCCTCCCTCACCAAACTCTGCTGCAAAGCCCAAGGCTGACCCATGCAGCCGGGGCAGGGTGCCAGGACCAGCAGAAGTGGGCCCTTGGGCCCAGCGGGATGGCTCAGTGGTCTAAAGCGCCTGCTTAGGAAAGCTTAGGTGGCTCCAGGGACCGCGGTTTGATCCCCGGCACCACATGCTGCGCCAGCCCAACCCTCGGGGTGGGCTGAGCCGGCCATAAAAATGAGTGAATAAACAAACAAACAAACAAAGGTTCTGAAACAAGAAAAAAAAAAAAAAAAAAAAAGAAGAAGAAGTGGGCCCTACTACATTTCCTGGTAAAGTGCCCACCTCCTCTTCCTCTGCACACTCAGAGCCCAGAGCAGAGACCCAGAGAACCTCTAGCTCTGTGTCACCCCATATTGTGAAGGCTCAGATGCTCCCAAAGGTGAGGGCTCCCCATTTCTCCTGGCTCTGTGCTCATGGCAGGACTGACCCATTCTACTTCCAGGCTTTGTCCTCTGAGCTCTGCCAGGTTGACAGGAAAAGACTCCTAAGGAAACTCCCTCTCTGAAGTGATTCACATTCTACTAACACTTTTTTAAATTATAAAACTAAAAATAAAACCAAAATAAAAACAGTCCATGCTATTATTAGTATCTCTTCTAGGAAAGCTCAAAGAATTATGCTGTGTACCTTAAGCTTTACATCTGTTTCTGTGATTTTCCTCAGCAACCGTCTCCAAGGACCAGCCCCTCCATAAGCCATTTCCAATCCCCACCCCACTGTGGGATTTACTTCACACCTTACCTTAGCCAGGGTGGCATAAGCAAGCCCAAGGATCCCATTCCACTTAATTCCAGGCAGAAAGAAATTCTCCGACTCAAAGATAGTGGCAATGTTGACAAGAAAAGAACTGTTGAAGGCTTTGGGGATGGTGACCACGTCTTCGCCCACGACGCCTGTCCAGCTGCCTTGTGTATACTTCACAGTGACGTCGAAGCCCTTGGACTGGTACGTGCTGGACCTGCAGAAGGGAAGAGCAGCTCATCACACTGTCCTTGAGTCCAGGTTCTCAGACCCTCAGGACAGGACATAGGTCACCACAGCAAAGACAGCCCAAGAAGTGCAACTGTAAGGTTCTTAAAATCAAGGATTTCACTGCTGGCCACAGGAAACCTCCCTGGACAAAATCGTTAATATTCACTGACACTCTGGTGACACCATGAGTCTGTGGACTGGTGCTAACACACAGTACTCTAGGATAATTAGCCCATGCTCCTGTCATAATGGCCTTAAAGGACATGCCTGGCTCTGGCTGCTTGTCTATCTTAGCTTTCCAGTTGTTCTGGTGGCTGCTGTGTGACACAGGACAGCCCAAGAGGAGGTGCTGCAGGCCTGCTCCAGTGGTGATTGGGACGCAGATTCATACATACAACACTTATGATGAAGAAAGGCCAGGCCCAGCCCCAAAGTCAGGCTGTGCTCTTCAGAGCCAGTATTGGCCATTGCTGATGTCACAGCCATCCTCAGGCTGGTCCCAGTGCCTCAGAGATGATAATCCTCAACTGAATATAGACAGTGAAGCTCAGACCTAGCATATATGCAGCTTCAAGGGCAGAACAACGGTGACAAGTGTGGGTGTCTTGGTTACTTTTCTTTTGATGCTTGGACAAAATACTCAACACTCAGGATTAAGGAAGGTTTATTTAGTTTTAGTTGTACAGATTTCCATCCATAATCAGCTGGCTTGAAGGCAGGGTGGCATTTGGTAAAGGAGTTGCAGAAGAGAGCAAAAGCAGCTACAACAAGCTTCTTCTCCTCCCTTGTACATAAGCAGGCGACCCACCCGCAGGGCGGTGCGGCACTCACTGCATCTCTGTGCCCTCCTCTGGCAAGGGATGAGGATGGTGACAAAGTGAGGACCTGGCCCCCTGCTGAGTTGCTTAGTTAAGCTTCTAAACTCAGTTCTCAAGTTGACAGACTATCAGCCATTACAGTCCCAAAGGGGCAGGTGTGCCCTGTGTAAGTGCTGGCAATAGGGGTGATGAGTCAGAGCCCGAAGGTCCCCAGGCAGGGCAGGGGAGAGCAAGTGACCAGAGGCCTCTTGTATGAGGCTTGCATGATGATGAAGAGCTGTGTGGTTCTCTGGGAGAGCCCATCCTGGAGAGTGGAGGGCAGTGTGAAGGCATGGGGGTTTCCCAGGCCACTGCTAAATCCAGGCGAGTTGGAAAACTAAAGCAGATATCTGAACATTCATCCAGGCTCTTCCTAAGGAAACATGCACACTCCCAGAATAAGTGTCAAAGCACCAAGTAAATACTTCCAAAGGGCTCCAAGTTGCTGGAGTTTCATTTCGCTATGTTGACAGCTAATGCCATGCTCAGACAAACTGGTGTCTCTGCTATAGGAATGTGAGCAGGAGCACCCTCTTACTGGAGACCATGGAGGAAGCCAGAATGATCTGCCCTCTCACCTATTTATTTTTGGTACATCTCATAAGCCTTAAAGATACCTACCAACCATGTCTGGCTCAGTAAGTGCACTTGAGAGTCTGATGCTAAGAACAGCAAGAGAAACACAGAGGCTCTTGTACAAATACAGGCACTGTGTTTTATCAGTAATGGCAAGTGGCCAGGAAAAAAAAATGTTATTTTGAGAATGTCTGGTAAACTAGTTTTAGAGAAACTTAATTTATTCTAACACAATAATGAGTTGTAGATGATGAATGCTGAATTTTAGTATTTGCTTATTATTTCTGCTTACTTCAAGGCCATAAAGAAAAAGATATTATTGGGAGGCTGAGACAGGAGGATCGGTGTGAGTTTGAGACCAGCCTGGGCTACAAAAGTGGGTGCAACGCCAGCCTGAACTGCATAGTGAGACTCCACCTCAAAAAGACCCCCCCCCCCCAAAAAAGAAAAAGACATCAAATGAACGTGTTGGCTGCACCAATCTTCTGCAAAGGAACAGAATGGAAAGAAGGGCAGGAGCAAACCAAACTGGGCATGCTGTGCTCAGGCAGACCCACCACCCTCAGGGCCGGCTGCCCAGTGGCTCTCTTTCACGTGGATGTTTGTTGTAGGGTGAGCACATCTGAGTGGCAATCAATGCAAATTCGGATTTGCCCAGCATGCAGGATGTCATGCACATTTATGTTGGGGAGCAAGAAAATACTTGAATTACCCGGGCTGTCCTGACATTTGAGGGTCATTCCTGAAGTTCAGAAATGCACTGTTCAGAAGTGCCTGGCACTCAACCCCTGTAGCCAAGAGAGGGGAAATCCTGGCTACTGTTCCAGGTGGCAACAGACCCTGGCATTATCCACATGACATTGGTTTTAGGTGCATTCAGAATGCAGGAGTTCTCAGGTTAAGAAGGCTTCCACCTCAGTTTCAGAAGAAGGCCTGGGAGGCCAGGTAGTGTGCCTCTGAGAGGGCAGTGTGCAAAGCTGTAAGTGAGAAGCCTACTCCATGGAAACCCCAGAAGTTTGGAAAAGCCAGGAACATGGATCATCTAAGGAAAACTGCAAGGAGGGAGCAAATTCAGCCTAAGAGAGAAGCTATGGAAGCTACCACCAAGAGTGCCATAGAAGTGGAGCTACAGACTGCTTTGGCTACTTCACGTGGAACTACAGGCCTTAATGTTTGCCTTGCTGGATTTTGGGCTTGTTTTGGCCCCAATGGTTTATATCCCTCTGTGGATACTTTTTGGAATGGCAATGTTTATCTTGTGCCTTTGAATGTTGGATGTATTTAAGTTTTTATTTGTGCAGGGGCTCACAGTTGAGAGTTTGTTTTGGATCTTGAAGATTTGGGACTTGGACTTTTCAGTGATGATGAAAGTGTTGGGACTTTGGAAACTCTTAGAGATGAACTAAAATGCCTTTTGGACAAAGGGATGTGCATGAGACTTTGGGGGTCCAAGGGTAGAATGTTATGGTTTGTATCTAGTTGTCCCCCCAAAGCTTCATGTAAATCGTGGGGCTGTTAAGCACACAACTTAAGAGATGGAGCCAGAAGACCAGGGCAGGGCTTGAGGGGCAGAACCAGACAGGCATGAACCATTAGACTGACAGCATACACTTCCCCCATTCCCCACCAAGGTCCACCTGGTGGCCTCTCTTGGAGGTATGGAGAGAGATCATCTTGGACACGGAGGTGCAGTGCCTCAATATCTTGCTATATAATTCAGGCTGCTTTAAACTATGAAACCTCCAGTAATTGTGAGCTATATAAACATTTCCTTCCCTAAGCTTGTGTGTCAGGCATTTGTCTGAGAAATGAGAGAATAGTAACTAACACAAGATTTTTTTAAAATGTAAAACTTCTGTGATTCCAATGGGTTATTAAGAAAGTGAAAAGACAACCCCAAAAGGAAGAAAATATTTGCAACTTGTTATCTTAGAAGAGTTCAGTGTTCCAGTTATATATTAAAAAACCTTACAACTGAATAAAATACAAAACACAATTAAATAATGAAAATCTTGTAAACAGATTTTATTTTCAGCAAATGTACACAGTGGCCAGTACACACTTAGAAGATGCTTAGTAACACCAATCATTAGAGAAATGAAAATCAAAGTTATAATGAGACA
>PVJA010050014.1:0-13258 GCA_004027025.1 Myocastor coypus | reverse complement strand
TCTTTTTGAGACAGGGTCTCGCTATGCAGTTGAGGCTGGCCTTGAGCTCACTTTTGTAGCCCAGGCTGGTCTCAAACTCGCACCGATCCTCCTGCCTCAGCCTCCCGAGTGCTGGGATTACAGGCGTGAGCCACCATGCCCGGCTAATACTTTTTCTTTGAAAAGTTTTTTTTTTTTTTTTTTTTAATAGACTCCTGCCTAATGTCTCTAATTGATTATATTTTAATAGTAATTTTAACTTGTTTTTGTGTACAACTAAGGTGTTTTTCTGTCTTTTGAGGAAAAATATTCTTAAGAAATTTTATAAAGGGGGGGGCCTTTAAATTTAGTGTTGTGGGCTGAGGAGATAGCTCAGTAGAATAAGCGCTTGCCTGGCAAGCTCAAGGACCTGTGTTCAATCTCTGGTTCTAGGGGGGGAAAAAAAGAGATTTAGTGTTGAATTAGTAAAATGTATTAGGAGTTACTTAGTAAATAATTTATCTTTTTTTTTAAAGCTTGTTTATGGTGAATGTGTTAGGCTTTCTAACTGCATCTAGAATGCATCTATTTATTGAACCATTTGTTCAGTAACATTTTGGAGCTTCCATAGTGTACACCTATTACCAGTTCAGAAGTTTGCACTGGGTTCTAACCATTTTCCCCTAGAATGTTCTAGAAGAATGTATACTGATTAGCTGCATGGAAGAATCTGGCCAACTATCATGTTACACACTTGTAATCCAGGCACTCCAAAGGTTGAGGTAGGACAATCAAAGTAAGTTCAAGGCCAGCCTGAGCTATGTTGCCAGACTGTCTCAAGAAAAAAAAAAAAAAAAAAAAAAATCTGATGTTGAAATAATTGATATTGGTTGGTAATTGAGGTGTAAAACCTGGAATTTAGAGAGATATAATTGCTTGAACTTCTCATTATTACCATAACTGATTGGATCAGCCTCCAGCACTTTGGTAAGATTTAAGGTGTTCCTGGAACTTGTAGTGTGATTTTTTTTCTGCTAGCAGCTAATCTTATTTATTATATTTTAAAATGTTGACGTATAGTATGTCCATGTGTTATCATTCTTGGAGATAAGAACTGTGTTAGAAAATACACTTCAAAGAACATGCATCCATCCCTCTGCCCACCACTTAATTTTTTCCTGAAGACAGCTCAGTTACTACATTCTTATTTCTGCTTCCAGCGGTGTTTCTGTTCATTATGCCATTTGATACAGTTTTTTTTTTTCAACCAAAAATATTACTGCTTTTATTTTATCTGTTTAGTACAGGGTCTACGTGGTCTCACTACACAGATTGGACTTGTAGTGATCCTCCTGTTTTCAGCCTCCCAAGTGCTGGGATTACAGGTGCACCACCATGCCCAGTCTCAGTCTTGGTCTCATTATGCCCCCAGGGGCTGGGCTGGTATGGTACACTCTGGTTGCTGAGCCTTCCTGAGCAGATGCTTTAGTCTGCTGAGCTATGTGGCTGCCCCTGCTTTTTAAGAATTTTACTTGATTGCCGGGCGTGGTGGCGCACGCCTGTAATCCCAGCACTTGGGAGGCTGAGGCAGGAGGATCAATGCAAGTTCGAGACCAGCCTGGGCTACAAAAGTGAGCTCAAGGCCAGCCTCAACTGCATACTGAGACCCTGTCTCAAAAAGAAAAAAAAAAAAAAAAAAAAAAGAAAGAATTTTACTTGATTTAATAACAGTGATGAAGATAGTGCTTAAATTATGTTTTTGTTTATTTCTTCGTGTTCATTTGGCAATGACAGTCAGATGTTGAGCTGAATGTAGGTATTAGCAGTGCTAGTGGGAGTGTAGAGTAGGGATTTCTCTGGGTCTGAGTCTAGTATGAAGCCCTTTTCTCTGAGCAGTGGTCTTCATGGGCTTTACCATTCTTAACGAGGAGAGCCGCAGGTGCATTTTCATTCACGAGACAGCACTTTCCTGTGTTGTTTAGGTTGACCTTGAACTCATTCTGTTGCCCAAGCTGGCCTCAAGACCTGGCTGAGACTCCTGAGTGCTGCCTCTTTAATCTGATGAAAAGGGCATTTATACTTCAAATGTCAAAAACCAAGCATTGGTCTTACAGCTTCTTAGGGTCAGGCACCAATGTGGTGGGGTGCTTTTCAGAGTCTCTCAGGAGGCTCTGGTCAGGCTTTTGCAAGGATGATGTCATCCCTCGAGCAGGGTGTGGCTGGAAAATCTGCTCCAGCCTTCCTCATGTGGTGGTTGTTGGCAGATACCTTCCTAACTGCTACTGTCTCCCATGGGTTGCCTGTGTTTCCTAGTAACATAGTTTCTGGCTTCTGCAGAGCAGGTGATGTGCAAGATCCCCCTCGTGGAAGCCAGAGCTGGTAGGACTTCATCTCAGAAGTAGCTACCAAAGTACTTCAGTCTTACACTGTTGCCACTGAGATCAGTGTAGCTACATTGTGAGCAAGGACTGCCCAGTGCCAGGAAGCAGGAGTCCTTGGGGATCATTGGATGTGGGCTACCATACTGATTCTAGCAGTGTTGAAGCCTTTACATGTCTAATTTGGGACTTCATAAGCATCAGCAATTGCTGTAAATGAGAATATAGCAATTCTATATTCTGCAGGATTTTTTTTTTTTTTTTTTTTTTTTTTTTTTTTTTTTTTTTTTTTTTTTTTTTTTTTTTTTTTTTTTTTTTTTTTGCGGGACTGGGGTTCAAACTCATGAACTACCACTTGCCAGGCAGGCACTTGTGCCACAGAGCTATCTCCCCATCCCCTTCTGCAGGATTTTGAAGCAGTCTATATTAGAAATAACACAGATACACTTACTGTCTTTAGAGTTGCACTGTAGCAGAGTTTGTCTGCCCTAAAATCAGACTTCCTTGGGTGAGTTTCTGAATTTTTTTTAGAAAGTATTAAAAATCTTTTTTTTTTTTTTTTTTGTTTTTTAGTACAGGGTCTATAAGGTCCCACTACGCAGATCGGACTGTAGTGATTTTTCTGTTTTCAGCCTCCCAAACACTGGGGTTACAGGCCCTCGCCACCACACCTAGTCTCATTGCAGTCTCAGCTTGCCCTGGGGACAGGGCTGACACAGTGTGCCAGTGATCAGACCCCTATCGCTGTGCTTGCCTACGCAGGCTCTTTAGTCTACTGAGCTATCTGGCTGGCCCTTCTGAATTCCTTTTACCTAATAATAACAGTACCCTGTGGCCTCTTAGAGTTAGGGTTCAGTACTTGCCAAATGTTTGTATTTAACAGCCCTAGCACATAATAAACGCTCAGATGTTACTTGTTACTGTTAAGTGCCCCATTTGTACCTGCTCAGTTGCTTTTATACCTGTGATATAAGTGGAATATTGGAAGAAGGCAGGAGGGATGGACTGGCAGTGGTACTCTGGTAAGGATGTACTTTGCCTCAGATTATTAAACATAGTTGTTTTGTCTTTGTATTGATGCCAGTCCTTGGCAATTATTTTTTATTTTAAATTCCCGTGTTGAAACAGAACGGTTAGGGTTAAAGTGCTTTTCCTTTGTCTATTTGCGCTTCAGTAGTAACACTTGGTTCCTCCTAGGCCAGACTCAGCTGTTCAAGGCATACAGGTGTTCCTTTCTGTTATAATGGCTCTATTTGAGTGATGATGGGCATTGCTCTTTAAAAAAGAAGAAAAGGAAAAACTAGAATGAACACAGAAGGGTGGTAGTTCTGCAAGGGAACTGAAAGTGCTTGATAAATTATGTAAGGATACTTTTGGTTTTGGTCAGAAATGTTAGGCAGCTGCAAGTGAACTCATCTGGCATATGCGTTCATTATTTTGTGTAAAATATTCATGGGCTCCAACAGACCTTGCCTTGTTTCCATGGGGTCCTTAGAATCACGTTTTCCTATGGTCAGGGTGATGTTATAGTAGTTTTTTTTTTCTTGTTTCAGAACTTTTATTTATTTTTATGGACGCCTCAGACTGCTCTGAGGGCAGGGCTGGCGCAGCATGTGGTGCTGGGGATCGAACCGCAGTCTCTGCACCTGCCCAAGCTTTCCTAAGCAGGCGCTTTAGACCACTGAGCCATCCTGCTGGGCCCCAATGTTATGGTAGTTGTTCTTGCTTGTTTCCATGTTGGTGAGGTTGTACTCAATAGACAATGAAGAAAAAGTTTATGGACATGCAAATTTTCTTGCAAAATCAACTGTGGAGCAAATTAAGTAATGTACCTTCTGAAAACAGACACTGGCTAAAGTAATCCCCATAATTATGCTTTCAGGTGTGTACTCATAGACTTTAAATATCTCTGAATTATGAATCTCTTCATGATTAAAGTATTAAATAGCGACCTTCATTTTCATTGAAGAAACTTTATTTTTGGTTAGAGAACATATAATTAAAAGCAAACTTAAAATTTATGTTAAAAAGCAATGTTTTATATTAATTTTTTTATTTTATGTATTTGGTACAGGATCTAACTATGCAGCTTGGACTCATAGTGATCCCCTTGTTTCAGGCTCCACTGCACTGGGATTACAGGTGGGTACAGCCACGCCTGATCTCAGTGGCTGTCTCAGTGTGGTATTGGTACTGGGGATTGAATCCTGGTCCTTGAGCTTGTCTAGGTAGATGCTTAAGCTACTGGGGTGTCTCCATGGCCCTGTTTCATATTAATTTCTATGCGATCTTTTCCCTATTGCCTCAGATTCCTGGGATTACAGATGTGTACCATGAAGCCGGGCTCCTGGAAATCTCTTAAGATCTTTTAGAATAAAGATAGAGATCACAAGTAATCCTTTTTTTTTTAAAGTTCTCTTGTTTCAGATAATTGATAAGAGGTTTATTATGTAACATTCAAAGAAGCTGAAAGTTTGTATTATGAACTCTTCAAACCCTAGAGATTATTTTTTTGCATTGAACACCATAGTAACTTGAGATTCACTTGGTTACTTCAACTGCTGTTGTAAGAAACTTTTTGAGACTCTGTCTCAAAAAGACCAGAACCTCAACTTTGCTTTTAAAGCTAGGTAACATTTTCTTATCTTAGCTTCCTGCTTTATACCAGGGAAGGGCATCTTCAGATATTGTCCCCTCCCCCAAAGGAGTTTACAGGGTTGATTTTCTCATAGTTAAATGACAAATTAGATTTTCAAGGGAGTAGTAGAAACCACATTTTCAGTTTTGTAGGCTGATGTTGTGAAAGTAGTGCTCAGAAGTAAGGCTGGATCACAAAGTTATATGACAGTTGCTTTTGTAATCTTTCAACTTTGGGTGTTTTGTCTTTTCTAACCTTGAGAGGTGAAGTAGTGTGACTTCTTTTGTTTTTCCAGAACTGGGTATCAAACTTAGGACTTGCGCTAGCCAGTAGTAGTGTGACTTTTTATTGGTGTCAGCGTTTCTCAGAAAACCCAGCTGACAGTGGAGCCATTTGCTTCCATTTATGTACGTATGTATGTATGTATGTATGTGTAATTGGTACAGGGTTTTACTACACTGCTCAGGCTCAAAGTGATTCTCCTGTTTTCGGCCACCCAGCACTGGAATTACAGGCATGTGCCATCTGGCCTCTCATTGGCTGGCTCAGCCTGCCCAGGGGGCAGGGCCATTGCAGCATATGGTTCCTGGGATGGATCCCTGGTCCCTGTGCTTGCCTAAGCAGGCACTTAGTCCCCAGAACTATCTTGCTATTCCTCTGTTTGCTTCCTTTTAACGAAGGATTTGCAGGCCTTGTATACTGTCCATATATCTTTTGAGGCTTGGTGTAGCCATTATGCAAGAAGTATTACCTAGTGACTGCAGGGTGTCATGAAGTTCTGTATAGCAGGTATCTAGAATTTGTAAAACAACAAAAAACTCTATTTATCTATAAATATTGCCCTGAGAACATACATAGTTCAGTTAAATAAACAGTACAAAATACGTACTGTTGGGGCCCGGCAGGATGGCTCAGTGGTCTAAAGTGCCTGCTTAGGAAAGCTTAGGCGGCTGCAGGGACCACGGTTCGATCCCCAGTACCACATGCTGTGCCAGCCTTGCCCTCAGGGCAGGCTGAGCCGGCCATAAAAATAAATAAACAAACAAAAGTTCTGAAACAAGAAATAAAATAAAAAGTTCTTTAAAAAAAAACAAAATACGTACTGTTTTATAAGTCAGTTGATTTTGTCCACGTGTTAGAAATAGGTTGGACAGAATTAGAATTCTTGTCACCAATATAATTAAATCAGTTATTGCAGAGCAGCTTTTCTAAAGTAGAAAAGGAGAAGCAAAAATCAGACACTATCTGCTCTTATTAGCTGTTATTTTCATTCATCTATTTTTCTCGTAAGACTTCTGATGACACAGATCATATACAGCTCCCAGTGGTAGTGTGGTATACATGAACATGGACCTTCTTTTAAAACTGTATGTATGTATATATGTATGTTATAGCTAGCCCATCCTGCCCTGAGGGTGGGGCTGGCTCAGCATGTGGCGCCAGGGATTGAACCCCGTCCCTGTTGTTGCTTAAGCAGGTGCTTTAGACTGCTGAGCTCTCTCACCGGCCCTAACATCAAATCACAAGTCTGATCTACAAGTGAGACCCTGTAGACCCTGTTCTAAATATACTAAAAAAAAAGAAGTCACTGGGTTGGTGATAATATAATGTCCGGCGTCTCAAGGGCATTGGAAGGCTCGGTAAAAGCCTGTTGCTCACAGTGATTCTTTTGTACCTGGTATTGCACGGTGCTGTGCACATGGTAGATGCTCCCTGCACATGTTGAATGATGCAGCTAGCCTAGTTCTAACCCTATGGGAGAGTTCCAGTTCGAGAATATACAGCCATTGTCAGTTTAATTGATAAATACATTAGAAAGGAAAAATGCTCATGTGCTTGATAATTGTACCTGACGGTTCTACTGGGGATATAACCGAGGGCCCTTAAAAAAATTTCATCAGTGTTGAGGCAGGGCCTGGCTAAGTTATTTCAGTTGTCTGGGCTGGGCTCAGACTCATGATCCTCCTGCCCCGGCTTCCCCACATTAGCCTGTGCACCTGGTTCACATGGCAGGAATTTTGTGATGGAAACAGGCAAGCACTTACTCCACTGAGCTATCTGCCTGGCCCTGTAATGGAAACAATATGTGCAGTCCATGGCCAGGTTAGTGATAACACTCTTGAGGCCATGCTGGCACTGTCGTGCATGGACAAGGTGATGCTCAGTACATGTTTGAGTAAATTGTTGTTTTTTCATTCACTTTTTTTTTTTTTTTTTTTTTTTTTTCCCTTTTTGAGACAGGGTCTCGTTATGCAGTTAAGGCTGGCCGTGCGCTCACTTTTGTAGCCCAGGCTAGTCTCGAACTCACACCAGTCCTCCTGCCTCAGCCTCCCGAGTGCTGGGATTACAGGCGTGAGCCACCACGCCCGGCTTTCATTTACTCTTGAAATGGCAGAGGTTTGTTTTTTTTTTTTTTTTTTGGTCACTTTATTATGCTAAACAAATTCAGGTTTTGCATATCCTTTTTTTTTTTTAATAGAAAATATTCATTTATTTTGAAATGTACTTGGACATCATAAAGTTGGAATTATTACATTTACCCTGTACCAAAACAGTTTACCTGATAAAGCTGAATATTAGTTTACAATTGACTTCGATATAAATTCATTGTGAGGTGTCAGCAATGAGTATTTGTGTAGCACACATTCTAATAATGCATATCCTCTTTGAAAATGAAACTACATACAGGTGGCTAGATGTTGGTTACTTTAGATTTCAAAATGATGTATTTTGTTTCTTTTTAAAGCTAAGCATAAAGTTTTAAGTCAGTCTCTTCTCAGAGACAAATTATTACAGGTATATGGAACAGAAACTTTTACTTCATCTTTTTGTGTATGCCAGAGATGGGGTGTAATGTTATTTATTGTCTGTCTCTCTGTCACATATGGGCAAGAAAATTCTTTGCTTTGCTTTAAATTGTGGGTTTTGGGGCTGGGGAGATAGCTCCGAAGCACAAGTGCCTGCCTGGCGAGTGCAAGGTCGTGAGTTTGAACCCTGGTCCTGAAAAAAAAAAAAAAAAAAATCTATCTATCTATCTATCTAGCTATCTATCTATCTATATAGATAGATAGATATACACATACATACATACATACATAAATAAATTGTGGGTTTTAGAGCCAGGCGTGGTGGTGCATACCTGTAATCCCAGCACTTGGGAGGCTGAGGCAGGAGGATCTGTGAGAGTTCGAGACCAGCCTGGGCTACAAAAGTGAGCTCAAGGCCAGCCTGAACTGCATAGCGAGACCCTGTCTTAAGAAGACTAAATAAATTGGGCCTGGCAGGATGGCTCAGTGGTCTAAAGCGCCTGCTTGGGAAAGCTTGGGCGGCTTCAGGGACCGCGGTTCGATCCCCGGCACCACATGCTGCGCCAGCCCTGCCCTCGGGGTGGGTTGAGCCGGCCATGAAAATGAGTGAATGAACAAACAAAGGTTCTGAAACAAGAAAAAAATAAATAAAATAAAAAATTCTTTTAAAAAAAAAAAAAAGAAGACTAAATAAATACATAAAAATGCTCACATAAATAAATAAATAAATAAATTGTGGGTTTTCCCTTTCAAGTCTCCTTTGTGTGTGCAACAGCTGTGTATCGGTGACTCAGAGCCTCTGAATATAGATCCTGTTTGGTGGCTGAACTCCTTTTTCATTGCTTAGATATAGAGTTCTCTTTTCAAGTACCAAAATGTAATTCATATCTTGAAAAAAAGTTATAGCTAATCTCTCACTTCATTTCTCATGAAAATATTTCCTTAGATTCTAGTACTTTCTCCCACAGGCTCTGCTGGGGGAAGGGTTCTTAAGAGCAGGGAGTTTACTCTGTGTATCTCTCTCTGCATCTGTCTGTCTCAGTCTTTCTCATAAAGGAACTGATTGCAATATTAAATAGGACAACCCTGGTAGCTGCCAGTGACAGGTGGTCTTGGAACAAAAATGCACGTAAGGGTATTAACCAAGTATATATTTGAGAACATACTTCAGAATCCTCAGGATGAGGCTCTAAGGAGCCTGCAGAAGTGAACAGGAAGAAAGTAAAAGGTCAGAAGGGTCATAAGCCAGATGAGGAAGGAAAAGACTTGGGTTTCACTCTAAGAGAGTGTTACAGAGTTTGAACAGAATAGAGACCTGTGACTTAGTTTGAGGAGAATTATTCTTGCAGTTTTATAATATACGTGAGTAGAAGCTGGCTACTTTGCTCGGGCTTGTAGTTGAGGTGAGAGCACTCTGGTAGTCCTGACCAGATGGTAGTGGTGCAGGAAGAAAAACTGATCATTTAACCTGAAAAACACTTGGACAAGTTCATGTTCTCTAAAGCTAAAGAATGAATTTTAGGAATGAGATGGAGGTTTAGAATAGAAAATTTATTGGGAAAGAAAGCTTCTGTCCAAGAGGGGAATAGAAGGGGGACCCCGAGTGGGTTGCCCCCCAAATTGTCTTTCTTTAGGGGTCTTACAGGGCAAAACCATGTGATAAGGCAGACCTAAGGTGAAACTAAGGGAACTTGCTTAGGTGGCCATGAGGTGGGATGAAGTCATGGTTGACCAATGAAGTTACAAGCATCACTGTTCAGGTAAAATTGATCAAATTGGGAGCAAATTGGGAAGTAAGTCACAAGCAAGTGGGCATGAATACGGAAAAAGGGCTCTTTTTGTTGGGGTTGAGTTTCTGGCTCCTTTAGGCTCTTTTAGGGCAATCGATACTCATTTAGAATATCAGTCCCTGGTACTTAACTTTGAGTGGGTGGCTGTATTTCTTTACTCTTGTTTCAAGGTCTGATCCACAGGTAGGGTGCCTGTCTCTTGTAAGGCTGTATAGTCAAGTTGTTTTCCATATTGTCCTGGAGGGCCTGGCCCTATCTGACTGCCTATAATATTTCTATCTAATGTAGCTGCCTACAACAGTAGCGTACGGTCATTTCTGGATATACTTGGAAAGCGTGAGCAATAAGATTCAGTTTCCAACTAGTAGGATATGAAAAGAAGGGAAGAATTAAGGACAATTCCAAAGGCCTTGGACTTGATTAGGTTGGAAAATGAAGTTGCCATCCACAGAAGTGGGCAAGATTGTGGGCTCAGAAGTCTGGAGGAAGGGTAGCGTGGATCAGGAAGCGATTGTTGGGTATTCTTAATTTGAGATGCCTGTTAAATAACCTGGTCAGGGAGGAGTTAGATGTAGGAACCTGAAGTTACCTGACTGAGCTGGAATTACAAAATATTCAGGGATTTAAATCTTGAGTCAAGATAAGACCACCAATGGAGAAAATGTGGATAGAGAAGAGGGAATGTGCAGCCAACAGTGCTGTAGTACATGGGTGCTGTACCATTAAGACTGTTTCAGTAAGCACATTCTAACTGCAGCACATTATGGGAACAAATTACTAGTCTTGTTTTTGTTTGTGAAGCTGGGAATTGAACCTAGGGCCTCATGCATGCATGCTAGGCAAATGCTCTGTAGACAAGTCACAGCCTCAACCTTGCTGAGAATTTTTAGAGACATGGATAATAAAGCACTCTTAAAATACAGCTGGCAGTAACACTCAGAGCGCTTTTTTCCCCCATCTCCCCTCACTTATATTAGTTTTAATTTGGTAATAAATTTAAGATGGGAGTGATTAATGCCTTGAGTTTATTCCCTAGTGTATTGAAGTTCTTATTCCACGAAACTTTAAATATATATTGCTAAATAAATATTTAAAATTTAAAAATTTAAATTAAACTTACATATTTTTTCCAGTGCTATATAAATTGAGCCCAGGCTTTTGAGACAAGGTCTTACTAACTTGTTTAGGTTGGGCTTCAACATGTGATCCTCTTTCTTCAGCCTCCTAGAATGGTAGGCCTACAGGCACGTTGCAATCATGCTCCACCAAATTTGTTAATTGATAAAAAATAAAAATTATACATATTAATGCATTACCATGTGAGATAGATATGTGTAATGTTGAGATTCCTTCAAACATTTATCACTTCTTCGTAGTAAAAAATCCCTTTTGCCAGGCATGGTGGCACATGCCTGTAATTGCAGCACTTGGGAGACTGAGGCAGGAGGATCGGTGTGAGTTCGAGACCAGCCTAGGCTACGAAAGTGAGCTCAATGCCAGCCTGAACTGCATAGCAAGACCCTATCTCAAAAAGACAAAAAAAAAAAAAAATCCCTTCTGTCTTTTTGAAAGGTATGGTATATTATTGTTGCCTGTAGTCACTTTACTGTGCAGTACTAGCACAGTAATAGTTTTTCTTATTTTTATTCCTTGCCTAATATAATTGCACCATGTTTGTTTTAGCTACTTTATGTGGGTAAGAAGTAGTTATAAAGAAGGATAGGAAGGAGATGGATGAACTGTTAGAAAATCCTTGTTGTTTTCAGTTAGATGAATAGAGCTGATTCTGAATTACAGAATATCTTGGAAGAGTGTCTTTTTTCCTTTATAATATATTTAGTACAGGGTCTATAGACTGGATTCAGTGATTCTCCTCCCAAGTTCTGGGATTACAGGCATGCGCCACCACACCCAGTCTCAGTTTCCGTCTCAGCATCCCCTGAGGGTGGAGCCTGCATGACTTGGGAGGATTGAACCTTGGTCCCTGTGTCTGTGTCTACCAACCAGGTTCCTTGGTCCGCTGAATTTGATTTGGTGAGGAAAAATAGCTTATGGAGAGTGGCTAGATTTATTGTCAGCTCATTTCCTCTAACGTAAGGAAGGCTTCAATTAATGTAGGTTGAAAACTGATTATTTTCATTACTTCATCCCCTAATAAGGATTATTTGTCAATATTAAGATGGTAGGAAACTTACTTTTGTTTTTGTTTTTGTTTTTGTTTTTGGTGGTACCAGGGATCAAACTTAGGACCTTGTGTTTACCAGGCAAGTACTTACACCACTGAGTTATCTCCCTGGTCCCCAGGAAACTTACTTTTGATATTTTTTCATTGAGGTTAAAACTTCTCTTGCAAATATATTAAAACACATTTGCCACTGAAATAAGATATTGGACTGGATGGCCTATACAGGTTGATAGCCCTTATCAAAATTCATGGAACCAGAAGCATTTCATGTTTCAGAGTATTTGTATACACATAATGAGATAGCTTGGAGACAGAACCCAAACTTAACCAGTTCACTTATGCTTCAAGCATACCACGAACACATTGCAGGAAAGTACCATTATGTGGTATTTTAGTGCACCTATATTTTGGCTGTCACATGTGGTCTGGTGTGGAATTTTCATGTTGGTTTCAATTTGTATCATGTTGGTTCTCAGAAAATTTTGGATTTTGGTTTGCGTGTGTGTGTGTTGTTATTGTTCATGTGTCTGTGAGTGCATCTGGGTTTGTTTGTTTTTTTTTTATTTTGAGAGACTGTGTAGTCCAGATTACCCTTGAACTCACTATATAGCCAAAGGTGGCCTTGAGCTCATGGCAGTCCTCTTGCTGCAGCCTCCTGAGTGCTGGAATTACAGGTGTGTGCCCCCCTGAACCTGTCTTTGATAGTGCAACTATATTTTCTTTTTGTAGTAAAGATAATACTTCAGGGGTGCTGAATGAATGGCATTGAAATTCCTCCTAAAAGTGGAAAGATGTTACTTGCATTCATTGGTAAAGATCAATATCTGGTTGTGTTCAAGAAGTTTCTATTTAAGAAAACCACAGAATTTCAGATGCTAAAGTAAACTTCTAATTGCTGAATGGATGTACAATTAAGCTGGAGATCAATGGTTGTTTAGGTTCTGCGACTGTAATTAAGCTGATCTTTACAGAAAGGATGCAGAGCATACAAACGGTGCTTTACCCATCACTATAAGTATTTTCTTGTTTTATTCATGGAGTAATGATTAAGAGATTTGAGAATAAAATACCTTTATTTGCATAGGTCAGGATAAACATTGTCAATCAATTCATGATAGCTGGATATCACAAACTAAAAGACTAGGCATGGAGGTAGTTATTAGGATCCTAGGAATTTTAGTAAAATCTTTATTTATATTGAACTCTGGAGGCCTATAAGTTTTCAGAGATTTAGAGGGTAGCATCTAGCACCAAAAAAACAAAAACAAAAAACTAAAGACCCTACTTAAGGGCCGGTGGTATAGCTCAGGGGATCAAACCCTTTTTAGGGAACACAGGAGCCAGGGTTGGGTCCCTGCTCTCTAGCTTGCTGAGCTGGCAGTGGAGTCTGGGCTTGGTAGTGCAAGCCTGTAATCCCAGCGCTTGGGAGGTACAAGCAGGAGGATCACTACCAGTCAGTAGTGAGACCCTATACAAAAAAAAAAAAAAAAAAAAAAAAAAAA
>PVJA010050013.1:0-13443 GCA_004027025.1 Myocastor coypus | reverse complement strand
AGAAGAAGAAGAAGAAGAAGAAGAAGAAGAAGAAGAAGAAGAAGAGGAGGAGGAGGAGGAGGAGGAGGAGGAAGAAAAGCCGGGTGTGGTGGTGCACGCCTGTAATCCCAGCACTCGGGAGGCTGAGGCAGGAGGATCGGTGCGAGTTTGAGACCAGCCTGAGCTACAAAAGTAAGCTCAAGGCCAGCCTCAACTGCATAATGAGACCCTGTCTCAAAAAGACAAAAAAAAAAGAAGAAGAGAGGAGGAGGAAGAGGAAGAACAAGGGGAAGAAGAGGAAGAGGAAGAAGAGGAAGAAGAAGAGAAAGAAAGGAAATGAGGGGAATGGGAAAAAAGAGAAACCAAAATCTATCATGTACGGGTACAAATTCCCTATGATGAAGATCACCAACGTGTATATCTAAATTGCACCAGAAAACTTAATGATAAAAATATACTGATTGCTAAAACTGACCATTAAAGTTAAGAGAATATGATATTCTTAATAGTACTTGAATATAAAAGGAATGAAATTATAGTTTGGGGAAAATATTAAATTGTCACATGATAAATGTTAGAGATACAATTGGATACTAGAAATTTATCTTTGAACCCTAGAATGCTTTGAAAATATACTGTTTTTATAAAACCTATTTTCTGTTTCACAGTGACTACATTCTTTAAAATAATAAGTAAAGACAGAGGAAAATGTTGTCTTACCTCGGCTCTTTTGAGTAAAAATGAATGTCTTCTGTCTATGCAGCTTTGGAAACAATGCTACAGTCATTAATGACTATGCCTCAACATAAAATACCTGATTGCCATCAGAATGTGAATGAAAACTATTGATTGTTACACGACAGGCTCCAAGCTGTTCCTATGCATTCCTAACCATGCATTTTGCACGTAAGGAAATTGAGGCTCTGATGTTGCCTAAGTTCACAGAACAATGTTAAATTGACAGTGTAGCTAGAATCAAGCCCCTTAAAATCTAATATTTCTTAATGTTGAAAATTTGCTCTGATTTCTGAAGTTTTTAAATGAGGCTCTGTGCTATAATGATAAATGAGGAACTATTTATTTTCATGACACAAAGAAATATAGCACATAATTATCTTCCCACAGTGTCATCAATAAACTACCAAACTAGTAATAAAGTTCCATGTCTCATGAAAAACATTAGGATTGGACTACTTAGTATTCTTAGAAAGTGAGAAAGTTCTATAAAGTGATCTATTTTGAAAGGTGTCTTAGGGCCAGCAGGATATAGCTCAGCAGACCAAGGGCCTGCTTAGGCAAGCACAGGGACTAGTTTCAATCCCCTGTGCCACATGCTGTGCCACTCCCGCCCCCAAGCACACTGAGCCTACCACCAAGACCGGACATTCTGGCACATGCCTATAATCCCAGCACTGGGGAGGATGAAAACAGGATCACCACAAGTCTGAACCATTTAGTGAGACCTTGTACCAAACACATAAAAGGAAAAAAACAATGTCTTTACCCTGAAGTATTCTAACTCTCATATCCTAGAGTCTTATACATCCAACAATGAGGTCATCAGTTTTATGCCAGCATTGTAGATGAAACATATAAATCTGCATACAAAACTAACACTAAGTTGAAAAATTTAAACTATTTCTTAAAATAGATATACCTCATCCTTTAGGTAGATAAATAGAAAATAGATGAGTAGGTGTGTGGTTTGATTGATTACATTTGCTTTTGATTGTGGTTACGTAGTGGTAGGGGGCAGAGTGGGGTTGTATAGCTGACCAACAGTTTCTCTGGAGCTTTCTGATGTTTCACTCTGCTTCTTTGCTGTTTCTGCTTCACACCTCAGCCAGTTCCATTTGAATTCCTGTTAAATGAAATTTTTTTCCTGACTATCAGAATACTGGATCTAATCAAACATAACTAATTTGTTTTCCTCTCTTGCTTAGTAGGTTGATATTAGAAAACTACAAAAAACAAATTTTAAAAAGCCAAAAAGCTCATATGGTAGAAATGAAACACAATTGCCACAGTTCAGAAATAATCTACGTTCTCCACAAAAGTATTTTTTCCTTTCCCTATCATAAGAATTGCGTCATAAACTCTTCCTCTTTTGCTTTGAATTCTAACATCAATAGCAAATTTACAAGTTGATCATTGGAGGTTTGACAGTATTTTATTGTTGTTTTCCTTCCAGTACAATTTATTCCACTTTGATTGTTCCTCCTGTTGATTTTATTTATATTTAGCTAATGAGGCATTTCTCCAGTTGGGCTTCTTACAAAACTAGTTCTTAGATAGGTTAATACTTGGACTATGAAACAAATACCTTTAAAATGTTTGAGGGATTCAATCTCCAGTATCAAAAAAAAAAAAAAATGTTGTGAAATTTGGGGGCTGGGGAGATAACTCAATAGAATAAGTGCTTTCCTGGCAAACCCAAGGACCTGAGTTCAATCCCCGATCCCAGAAAAAAAAAAAAGTTAAAATGTTTGGGGGAAACACATCACCCTCAAGAGTCACATTGTACTGAAATTCAAAGAAAACCCCAAAATTTTAAATAAATATGAACATATTGGAGTTTTGTCATGGTACCTACTAATAACTAACAATACAGTTCAGAAAACACTGTGCTTCCTCATTGTGTGGGTTTCCTGTAAGCTTCTCTATATACTTGGGAAAATGAATGGATGAATAGATGTATTAATGTATGAAAGCTAGAAAAAATGGAATCAGAATTAATTTTTTTCCTGAAATTCCACAGTGTACCATTTCTTTTTTTCTTTCATTTTTTCTTTATTTATTTTTTTAAATTTGTGTGTTTGGTACAGGGTCTCACGATGCAGATCAGACACATGGTGATCTTCTTGTTCTCAGCCTCCCCAGTGCTAGAATTACAAGTGTGGGCCACCATGCCCAGACTCTGTCCCTGGCTCAATGCATCCCATGCATGGGGCCAGCACAGCATGTGAGAACAGAGATTGACCATCTCTGCGCTTGCCAAAGCAGGCACCACAGTGTACCATTTCACTCACAAAGCTGAATTCTAGAGCACATCTGATATGTAAAATCTTCCACACTGACTACAAGACTATTTGAAGGAAGATTCTGAAGCTGTTAGTGAAACCGAAGGCACTTTTTGTTTTGGGTTTTTTTTTTTTGGGGGGGGGGGGTATTTGTTTGTTTGTTGTTTTTCATTCCTACAGACTAAAGTCTAAGAATAACTAAGGCGAAAAAGACAAAAGAGGCTAAATTTAGAAAAATAAAACCCATGAAAGAGAAGGTGCATGTTAAGGTTTGTATCTAAATGTCTCCCCAAAGACTCCTGCAGTCAAGCGGCAGGTTCCAGAGTTTTTGACTGTAGAACGTAGTCCAGTGCTAAGATGATGGGTGTGAGTGCCACACCCACCCTGGGGCAGGTAGTCTGTAGCCTACGTACAACGTAAGGGAGGGAGAGAGGCTTGCTCTCTGCTGCTCCACTTCTTTGCTCCTGCTGCTTTTGCTGGTTTCTGCCACCATGAACAGCTTCCCTCTGCCATGCACCACTCTGCCTTCCAGCCAACTGAGTATGGACCAAAAGTTCCATGAACTGTAAGCTAAATAAAGCTTTCCTTCCTCAGTTTTAGATCTCAGGCATTTTTGTCTCAGCAACAAGAAAGAAGTAACCAGGGAGATTATGAAATTTATCTCAAAACTTCCTATATCCAAAATGAGAAAAAGAAAAGAAGAAAGCACTTTACACACCAGTATTCTCTAATAAAGCCAGGAAAATGATTAAACTTTGCTAATTCTAATTTCTAAAAAGCACTTATCATGTAGAAAAGAGTTAGTAATAGGTTTAGCATAAACACATTAGGTAACTTCATTTTAGATGTGTTCAATTATAGGGTTTTATAAATATAAAATGATTCTTAATAAGTATCTTATAAATTATAAGTATAATGTCTTCATTAAATGAAGGGCTAGCTAAATAGCTCAGTGGATTAAAGTGCCTACAAGCAGTGCAGGGGTCAGGGTTTCGAGCCCCAGGCCTGCCATGCTGGCCCTGCGCCCATGACTCACTGAGATGGCAGTTGAGACTGGGCATGGTGACACACACCTGTAATCCCAGCTCTTGGGAGGCTGTAAACAGGCATGTCACTAGGAGTCCTATGATCTAGTAGTGAGACCCTGAACACCCTGTAGACTCTTTCCTAAAATAAATAAATAAATAACTGAGCAAGCAAATAAATAAATATAAATGAAGCTAGAATGGGTAACTTTCTACTTTTTTTTTTTTTCTCCAAGGATGGAACTGAGGACCTTGCTCTTGCTTGGCAGACACTCACACTGCTGTTGTACCACCAAAGCTCTACCCACATTTTAACTGGAGTATACAAATGTGAATGAGACAAAACTCATCCTTAAAAAGCAGATTTTATTAAAAAGTGAAATGATTTCAAAGACTTTCACATTCCTTGGAGAGACTGACAGGCAGATTTGGAAGGAAAATTCAAATACTTCCCTGAAGAAGGGAAGCGTGGGATGACTTGTGAGTTGTGTGTATGTGTGTGTGTATTTAGCACAGGGTCTACAGGGTCTCACAACACAAATCATATTCATAGTAATTCTCCTGTTTTCATCCTCCCAAGCACTAGGATTAGAGACACGTGTCACTAGCCCAGTCTCAACCCCTGTCTTAGAGATCCTGGGGGCCGGGGCTGGCAGGCAAGCTGGGCATCCAACCCTAGCCACTACACTCAGCCCAAGAAGGTTCTTTAGTCCTCTGAGCTATCTGGCTGGCCCTTCTTTTTATTTTTAATGAGGTTATGTTTTATCAGTGTGAGTTTGTAGTACCTAATGATTAGTCTCATGGGAGACTGATACAAATATCTTCCCCCACTTCCACTTCTTGGTACTTTTGCAAAAGATTTATGTAACTATTTCCTATTGGCTAATTTTTAAATTTTTCCTATTTTTGAACCATAAAACAAAAAGTATAAAGAATATCCAGAAAATTAATTAAGTATAATTAATTAAAATTAAGTTAAATATTTCAAAGCAATATTCCAAAATTGAAATCAAATCGTGAGTCCAACTTAGAGGCCAGAAAGTTGTGTATTATATGTACGAATCTGTAATCAATTCAGAGTATTCACATAGTACTTGAATAGGTTAACATATACAAAGATATTAACTAAGAAAAAGTTTCCATGATAGTAAAGAATTGCTAAGAATAAAGAATAACATAAGTACTGGAATGGCAACTATATGACCAGAACTTCTAACAGTTTGGGGATAGTATATCACACAAAGTTCTAGTATGTTGTGGATGTGGACAGTGTCCATGATGCTTACTGGTGGCCAGGTGTCACTTGTGGGACTGAATTACTGCTATTTCCTTGATATCCACCCTGTACAGCCACACAGAATCATGGGCCATAGAGTGGAGTCCATTTGTATAATACACTCATGTACATATTCTGCTACTATATACAAAAGAATAGTTGATTTCTTATAAACCATTTACTTGAGAGAGAGTATAGCAGTAACTAAAATTACATTAGAAGCAGCACACATCTAAAAGATCAGAATGACAGGCATTCCAAGCATAGTTTTAGTGTTACACATTGGTATCATCAGTGCAATAAACCTTTTGGAAGTTCTTAGGACTGTTACCTAATTCATCCTATGCATGGTTTTGCGCCTGCCATGTTTCCTATGTTTTCTGCTTTCAGTCACTGCATTGTTTAACCTTTAAATCCTTGATTTCCATTCAGCTGTGTTATACTTCTCCATTTTTATTTCTTCTTTTAGGTTCTTACACTAGGAAGACTATATGATATTTACACATGTAAGTCTAGTTTATTTCACTTATGACTATATGTCCAAGATACATCCACTTAAGGGGGCTGGGGAAATAGCTCAGTAGGATAAGTGCTTGCCTGGCAAACTCAAGGGCCTGAGTTCAATCCCCAGTCCCACAAAAAAAAAAAAAAGATACATCCACTTATACATGAAGTTTTCTAATTTATTGTTTTTATAGCTGAGTAATATCCCATTGTATAAAAATACCATGCATCTTTTCCAGCCATTTTTCAGACAATGGGCATTTTGGTTGATTGCAAGATTTGTCTATCACAAATTGTGCTGCTATGAACACAGGTGCACAGATGTCACTATGATATGATGTTTACAGTTCTTCTGGGAAAATTCCCAGCAGAGGGATAGCTGGATTGAATGAAATTTCCAGTTCTAGTTTTTTAAGGAGTCTCCACACTGCTTTCCATAATGGTTGCACCATTCTGCATTCCCACCAGCAATGGAGAAGTGTTTCTTTTTACCCGCAGCCTCTCCAACATTTATTGTTGGTTGATTTCTTTATGATAGCCATTCTTCCTGGGGTGAGACAGTATCTAAGTGTTGTTTTAATTTGCATTTCATGAATGGCTAATGATGCAGTGGGCATTATTCAATCCCTTGTGTGCTAGGCCAGCCCTCCACCTGGGGCATGCTTAGATAGTGATAAAGACTGGCTGTGGTGGTGCACGCCTATAACTGCAGCACTGGTGAGGCTGAAAACAAGAAACACTATGAGCCTGGTCACATAGTGAGACACTATAGACACTGTCCCAATTACAGGAGGAAAAAAAAGAAAAAATTAAACATTACCAGCGTTGAATGGCACTAAAGCAGGAAACAAGTGGGATCCCAAACAAAGCCACTTAGATACAGTGTGGGAAAAAATGACATCTACATTCTGCCAGTGTCTCTGCAAGTTACTACCATTTCCACAAGTGTCCTGAACAAAGCTTTGTTTGTACTTTCGTATTGTTTCTTTTCTTTGGGAAATTTTTCATGGAAAATCAGCATGAAGTAAGATTCTGGAAACAAAGCAACAATTAAGAGAGTGAACAGTGACAGAAGACAACGGGGGAGTTTTATAAGAGCTCTCCAAGCCAGCTATACTCCATTGACATTACATCACAGCTGTGCACAGACATACCTATGGTCATAGCATCAATTTCCTCAGAGAAGTTAGCTAATAGTTAACCCACATCTGCTGAGTTTCACCCCTGGGGATGGTTTTCTTTCTTAGCACAAGACATTTCTATTCCAAAAGGTACAAAGAGGTGGGGGCAGGAGGATAAATAGGACTGAAGGAAGTCCAAAATCCAGCATCACAAACATTAAGATCTATAGTTCCATGTCCAGCATTCCCAGATATCCATGATCAAATTTAGACTCCAAAGGGCTTGGTTGGCTCCATCTCTGTGGTACTGACAGTGCCAGCTCTGCTCCCTCCTTTCAGGTTCCATCACATGATCCATGTTTCTGGATTCTTCAAACTTTTGGGTTTTCCACTACACCTTTCTCTTTGTATTCAGAGCATCACACACTGCCTCTCAGGAGTATGATGCCTAGTCTCCCACGCCTTCTGAAATGTGAGTGGAAGCCTGCCCAACCAGCACTATGTGGGTGATCCCAAGATTTCCCACCAGCTGGCTACCTTCTCTCCTGGCTGTAGCAGTGCAGTGCCTATGAACACATCCCAAGGAAAATATTTTCCTTGCTACCATTCTAGAACATGTTGCTCTAAGGTTCCCTTCACAAAGCAAAGAATTTCACCTTTGCAAGTCTGAAGTTGCAGAGCCTGGAGTTGAGGTGGTTCTTGACATGTCCTCAGGACATCTTTTATGTAGTGTTCTTCTGAAATAGTTGGTTTTGGCCAGATAGCTCAGTGACCTAGAGCTCCTGCTTAGGCAGAGTGCAGCAGCTGGGGTTTGATCCCTGGCACCACAAGCCATACCAGCCCCACCCCTGGGTGCACTGAGACAGAGTGCACTGAGATAATGATTGAGACTGGGTGTGGTGATATGCGTCTATAAACCCAGTGCTTCAGAGGCTGAAAACAGGAGAATCACTGTGAGTCTTATCCACATAGTACAACCCTATAGACGTTGTACTAAATACATGAGACAGTTGGCTTTTACTTGCTAGTTTTTTCAGAGACCAAATTTTCCTCTTTTCCATCTTTGAAGTCTGCAACGTCACTGAAGCTTCCTTTCTAGCTAAACTCAAAACATTTTGAGTTGTCCTGCTAGAGTCTTTACTCTTGATTCTCAATGTAAATCTGGATAAAATCCCCCAATAGTAACTATACCATGACCTCAACATTAGATTGGCTTGTAAATTTCTCCTGCTGGATTAATTAGTCCAGTACCCTTAATCTCCATTTCAGGAAAAGTCTCTATGCATGAGAAAAATGCAAACAAAATCTCAGCTATGGCATAACACACATGATCTGGAGTCCATTAACCAATAGAGTCCTACCAAGGAGAAATCTTCCACCCTGGTCCTTACTGGTAGAATTTCTATCAACATTCTAGTCTTCTGAGCTCTGACGAGGATCTCCCATCAAATATAGCCTCAGGTATTTTAGCTGTACTTTTTCAGTGGGCATCTCCAAACCCTTCCTAACTTTTTTCCTCCCTACAGCCAGCTCCAAATGCTCCTGAGCCACACAGTCAGGTGCAGTCACAGTGACAACATCACTTCCATAGTACCAAATTCTGTCTTCATTACTTTTCTCTCATTGCTGAAATAAAATACCCAATACCCAAAGTTAAATGAGGAAATGTTTATTTAGCTCACTGTTTAAGGAGCTTTCAGCCATAAGTGACTTGTTCAAAGGCTGGATGGTAGTAAAGGGGAGAAAGAGCTCATGGCAGGCAGGAGATAGACAAGCAACAACGGATGACTACAGCTCTCTATCCCTTCTATCTTACCAGGCTACCTAGGGCAGGGAATGAACCCTTAATCCTAGCACCCTTTATCTTAGCATCACACCAGGAATCTATCCAAGAATCACACATTCTATAGCCAGCCACCTCTGAAAAAATGCCATCTGTGACTGCAAGAGGGCTTAGAGGGTCAAATAAGGCACAAGCCATAACAATGACTCAAACATTCTTTAAATAATACCTTTCAAAATGTGATTATAGATAAATGTGAAAATGGCTTCTATTAATATTTATTTGACAAAGTTTTCATCCTACGAGGACACTTATTTTATGCCCAATAGACTTGACCTTAATGCTTTTAGAGCTGTTACTGTATTCAGTTGCCTCCTGGGTATGAAAAGCCATACTTCATACTTTATCAGTTTTTGACAATAGGCACTTATGGGCCTGAGTGATCTAAAATAGATTAATGAGGCACTAAAGTACTTTAATGAATAATGGAGCATTTTAAAATTTATTTTCTTTTTAGTTCATTTAACTGCAATTCATTTAACAGCTGAAACACTCCCACCTGAATGTATTAAAAGGCATATTACATTGAGGTTTTATGAATGTATTATGTTTCAACTCATTTATAATTTATTCATTTTATTAATTTATTCAGTGAATTGAGTTTTACCATATAAATATTGTAAAAATCAATTATTTCATTGGGCTGTGTATAAAGTACCATAGATTTCAGGAGGTTAACCAATAGAGTTGGAACTGAGGAGTAAGAGTGCCAGTGGCATAATGTGAAATATAGTTATTGTCTCAGAGGGCAGAGAAGAGTCCACTCAAGAATTGTTGTTCTATCCCCTTGTCAGGTGGAAAATTTTAAATAATTAAAGATAGTTTAAGGATTGCCTACATTCTTCCTCTTTTGTTGCCTTCTCTTCTGCTAGTAATATTTCCCCTTTTCTACCCCACAGATTCTCTTGATGTTTTAAGGCTAGTTATCTAAATAATACAAGATCTTAATGAAATGATTTACAGAAATCTCCATGTTACTAGCGAGAAATTATGAGAAGTAATGGGGAAATTTCAAGCATCTACTCTGACAATAAAAATAAATTGTTGATATTTTTCAGACGACGTGGTACAGACTTCTTTTTCATACGACAAGACAAAGATTCCACAGTGGTGCATAGAGAAGACTGTATTTGACCTTTAGAATGACTTACAAGTTAGGATCAAAAACTGGTGATGGGGCTGTCAAAATAGCTAAGCACACTAAAGCCCCTGCTTAGGCTAGCTTAGGCAAGCCCAGGGACTGCAGTGCTACACCAGCCCCACTCCCAGGGTGGGATAGGCTGGCCACAGAGTCTGGGAGTAGTGGCGCATGCCTGTAATCCCAGTGCTGGGCAGGGCCACTGAGTCCCAAATGCATAGTGAGACACTGTGACAACTAAATACATGAAAAAAAAAAAATCTGTGGTGAATGTGTACTTATTTTAAGTATTACATAAAGAAACATCATCATTAAGCCCTCTCAAAATAATATCCGTTATTTGAACAGAATTATGCCAACATTCTTGCTACTTTCTGAAGAAATTTAGGAAGTCTCTTTGTGTCTTAATTGCACCGTTATAGCTGTCACAATGCCTTAGTTCAATTAAAGACTTCTACCTTTCATGATCACTTGCACTTTGGGGACGAGTCAGAAGTCACATGGTGCCAGATTCAGTAAACAAAGTAGACAAGAACACAAACACACTGTGATGTTTGCATGAGCCTGAATTTCTACTAAATGACATTTGGCACTGGCATTCACTGTATTTTTTTTTTATCATGCCTTATAAAGTACTTCCAGAACTGTCTCAAAAAGTGGCAAGAATGACAAACCGCTCACAGAGAGAAGTAGTTTGATAGAAATTAAAGGCAATAGGCCTTTTAGCACAATAATTAGTTTTTAAAATTTGAACATTCACTGTATACTACAATCATGCTGCCTCCATCATTTTTTCAAAAAATACACTTATTTTCAGTGGATTAAAACTATCTGTGAGGGGCTAACAAAATAGTTCAGCGGTCTAAAGCACCTGCTCAGGCAAGCTTAGGCAACTGCAAGGACTGTGGTTTGAAACCTGGCACCACATGCTGTGCCAGCCCCACCCCCAGGGCGGGCTAAGCCAATCAAAACATAAAAGAAAAATTTACACATGAGATCCAAACAAACTGCTTTGTCTTTTGGCCTCCAAGGAAGAAAACTCTGCCTTAACCAACTTAAGACCTCATCTTCCAATTTAAGTGAATACTCACTACTTTACTTGCTCTCTTACCTCAGCAACTGGACTGGGGTGTGTAAATCTGATCTGAAAGTTCCACTCAAAGGTGACAGTGATTATGTACTAGATCATTGTTACTACTGAAGAACACTGTTCAAATTTCAAAATTAAAACTCCAATTATTTGAACACTATGCTATAGTCTTTTTATTTTTATTTTTATTTTATTTTGTTGTGTTGTGTTTTATTTATTGGATACAGAGTCTCACTACCCAGCTCAGACTTGTGGTCCTCCTTTCAGCTTTCCTTCCAGCGCTGGATTTGCAGGTGTGCGTCACCACTCCCCATTTTGGGGTCAGCATTTCACACCCAGGATTCCATAAAAAGAATAAAAATGTAACAATTGCTACACCCACTTTAGTAATACATTTTCAAACACTGAAGAATAAAACACTGAGATGTAAGGAAAGAACGTCTCTGGATTGTGTCAGCTCTCTGCTATCCCATGTCCTGTGGCATGCTGTTGAGTGCCAGCAGAAAACATTTCAAAGCAGATTATAATCAGTCAAAACTACTGACTGCCTCTTATGTGTCAGACTGGAAGACATGTTGCTAAACAAGATAAAAATGAATCTAGTTCTCAAAACACAACACACCCATGTTTCATAGATGAGTGTCAGAACAATTTCATGATTTCTAAGACAAACTGTTTCTCGACTTGATCCAACCATCTTGCTACCCCAGGTACTTTCTATCCCACATTTCCCACTCACTGAAAGCTCCTCTTCCTTTTCCTCCTTTCTTAGTCTTTGGCTATAGCATCATCTTCCACTTTTATCAGGAAGAAAAGAGCTCACACTCAGGGATTTGTTCAAATTATCTCCCTCCTCAGCTGACCAAATAGCTCAGCAGATTAATGCACCTACAAGCAGGCTCAGGGGCCAGGGGTTCAATCCCCTAGGCTGCTGTGCCAGGCTAGCACCCGGGGCATGTTGAGACAGCAATTGAGAATGGGCATGGTGGCATACACCTGTAATCTCAGCTCTTGGAAGACTGTAAACAGGTGGATCACTGCAAGTCCAGTCTAGTCGTGAGACCCTGAACACATTGTAGACACGTTCACTAAAATACTGGAAAAAAAAAAGAAATTATCTCCCTCCTCCATTCAGACCTGTGGGCAGCTTGATGTTTTTCCTCCTTTCCAACTAGAAATAAGTATCTCTCCTTGTTCTTGACACAAGTTTGCCACTGTTCCCTAGCTTCTTCATAGATTTACATTCAACTTTATTTCCTTATCCTATGTTGTCAACTCTTCACTGTATTTACACCATTTGCTGTTCAAATAGACCGGAAGTGTTTCACAGTTAAGATGTCTCCCAGGTACATATCTTCCCTTTTCCTTCCTTTCGATGCCAAGCTTTAAGAAATATTTGCCTTGCTCATGGTTTCTACGTTTTCTTCCTTATGCCCCATTCAGCCTCCTTCTATTTCACTTGTACACTTGCATACTGATTCTAGCCTCAGAGAAGTATTAGAACAGATGTGTGCGTGCATAATACTTTTCCGTTACTCTCTAGGTGTCTCTTACAAAGGTGGCTACTCTTTGGTCTCCATAAACAAATCTTTTTTTAGATGTCTGAACTTTAAGCTTTGCTATTCTAAGAGTTCCATCTTTTTTTTTTTTTTTTTTTTTTTTTTTTTTTTTTTTTTTTTTGCCTTTTTGAGACAGGGTCTTAGTATGCCGTTCAGGCTGGCCTTGCGCTCACTTTTGTAGCCCGGGCTGGTCTCGCACTCGCACTGATCCTCCTGCCTCAGCCTCCCAAGTGCTGGGATTACAAGCATGAGTCACCACACCCGGCAAGAGTTCCATTTTAAGGCCTTTCTTCTCACTCTATGCACTATGCCTAGATTATCTTTTCAATATGTAGAGCTTCACATAGCATCTTCAGACTGAAGTAGCTCAGCAGACTAAAGCGCCTACTTAGACACAGCACAGGTTCGATCCTTGGCATGCCGAGCTGGCCCCATCCGTGGGGTGCACTGAGACAGCAATTGAGACTGGACATGGTGGCTCCTGCCTGTAATCGCACCACTAGGGAGGCTGAAAACAGGAGGATCACTATGAGTCCGATCTACATAGTGAGACACTGTAGACCCTGTAGACCCTGTCCTAAATACTGGGGGTGGGGGGAAGGATCGCAGAGGTATATAAGGTATATACCCAAGACCAAGTAAGATCAGTCATGTATATCAATTAGGAGAAAAATAAGGTTATCCCAAAGGAGCATAAGCAATGACTCTGTTTAATAGATAAGTGAATAATTAACCATGATAACATCACCTAATCTTTCAGTGGAAGGAGAAAGAAATTGCATTCTTCAATCCTTGCCCCTATCTGGTGCAATCCAGACAGCTTACTTGATTCAAATTGAACAGTCCTAATTAAAACTCAAAAAAAAAAAAAAAAAAAAAAAAAAAAAA